>JAPYYS010001900.1:0-41246 GCA_030522525.1 Campopleginae sp. 14b
GATATATTAATATATTGATATATTGATGTATTGATATATCGATATATTGATGTATTGATATATTAATATATTTATGTACTGATATGTTGATATATTAATGTATTAATATTCCAATATATTAATATATCAATATATATTAATATATGATATATATTTCAGCCGTGATAAAGTGAAAAAGAAAAATGAGAAGGAAGGAAGAAAGTAAGTATAAGTATAAGTCACATGAATCGATTGAAAAAATAATACTTGAAAAAAAAAGGATTTAAAAACAAAAAGAAAAAAGAAAAAGGGAGCTTACCGCCTTGGTGGTCTAACATCATCAGAGTATTTGCTCCAACCTCCTCGCTCTACGATGAAAATCGACGAAAATTGTCGAAATCGAAACGAAAGATGATATTTCATTTGAGACGCGCTTAAACTGCGAAAGTAATATAGAAAAAAGGCACACCGCTCGTCTTGCCGTGAAAGCAAATTTACGACTTTTTCAATTTTTTTAAAATAATTTTTTCATTGCTCCGTTAATTTCCATCGAGTCATGCGTGACAATTGAATTTTCGTCGGAAACAAGATAGTTGTTTTCCATACGACCGTTTTAAAAATTTTTTTTTATTTATTCGAACTCAACGCTACGTCATTAACTACTGTTTCAAAAAAAAACTCCGTTTTCATTTGAAACTATAAATATATATTTTTTATACATACAGTTTATTCGAAAACACGATGTCCTTTTTTTTTATTTTTATTTTTTTTTTTCAATTATTTCTAACATTTAAATTCGAGTGATTCACTACTCATTTTTCTACGTTTCTACCATTACTTTCCAGGCAAGACTCACGGTTGCAAAATAATCAAACTACTATAAAATAAATTAAAATATAATAATGCAGCAACAATATAAACAATAATAATAATAATAATGATAATAATTTAATTATTTTATGCAAAATAAAATTATTTCCAGAAATGATAATTCATCAATTTTTTTTTTTCAGACAATAGTTGAAAGAGACAGGAATTTTGAAAATTTGAGCATTGGAGAAAAGTCTTATTGGGAATGAATATTGAAAAAATGGAGGAAGAATTATTGGATCGCATCAAGATTTTAACCAATTGCCTCATCAAACTATTATTATTATATTTTAATTAAAATTTGCCCGGAAGCAAAATATCAAAGAAATTTATTTTCGAATATGTTTCGATGACGTAATTTTTGAATGGGGGATCGACAAAAGGAATAAATTGAAAATGCAAACTTTTCGTTAGTATCGAATGATTCAAGGACTCCGCTTGGTTAGTATTTTTTCGAGGGGCTCACTCGAAATATAGAAGGAATTTTGTTCTGATTAAAATTTTTGGTGGAAAAAAATAAATAATAAGAAAAATGTCGCTAAAAAGAAAATACAATAGAATATTTTTGGGAACTGGCCGATCTACTTTGAAATTATCGAGAATTTAAATACCTTGGGTCACCGTCGGCCTGATCAGGCTTGCCTAATTAAATTTTATCAATTTCGACACGAATTTACCTCGACGTGTTGAAAATTTCACTTCGTCGTCAATTTTTTTATCAATTTTTTTTTTTTCATTATTATATTCGCAATGACTAAACGATCATGACGGAGAAGAGGAAAAAAGAAGAACAAGATACAGAGAAAGAGATAGAGAGAAAGGAGAAGACGAAGAAGAAGAAAAAGATGAATCGTGGTCCAGAATCAATGAGCCAAGAAAATTCAAAGTGAATAGATATTTTTAAAAGGAAACAAATACCAGGACAAATACAGTGTGTGCTATTTGTTAATCCGATATAAAGGATCGAGGCGTGATTAAGGAGTGCTACGTTTATATCAATACATAATTATATATGTATCCGTAAGGTGTCCTTAATGTCCTTGAACATAACAATTATTTTCTCCACTGCAAAAATTATCAAAAATTTAAGTTATTAATTATTAATTATTGCCTGTGCTCGTCATTTGACTTTCCAATCGGCTATGGTTTTTTAAATCCCTTAAGGTAGTAGTCGCGCCAACGATTTTTTTCTTTCGTTCAAAATTGAGCTATTTTTTTTGGGGGGGGGGGGGGGGGGGGGGGGGGGTTCTCATGGGGAGCCCTAACAAAATTCACATTTCACGAAATAATTCCAAAAATAGTCCACGAATTCAATTTTTTTTATCTCACAAAACCCTACGACGATCTTTGTCTCGTAAAAGTCGAGAATTAAAATTATTCATTTGCAAATGTCGAGTATTAAAGAATTTCTGCAAACTGACAATTCCAAATTTCAATTTTTCTTCCAAATTCAAATTTTTTTAAAATTTCAAAACTTGTTCAGGATTCAAATTTTTTTTTTAATTTTTAAAAAATTTTATTGGAAAAAATTTGATGGAGCCGCCATTTTTTATTTTTTTTTTTCGAAAATTAGTCCATGACTCAATTTTTAAACGCGATCGTGACGAAACTGCAACGTTAAGGATTCAGTGATGAAAAAAAAGATTTCCGGTCTGGGAATTTGGATCGTGAGTTCGTTCTCAATTTGCGGGACACTCGGTACACATACATATACGTGATTATGTATCTGAATCGCATTTATAACTTGCATATAGTATTTGACAGATATGCAGACAAACATCCATTGCTAAACCAAGTATTTGTTGCCATTTGACAGGGACCGTAAGCGACACAGCTGCAACAAATTTATTCCGAATCTACGAGGTGTGTGCGTGTGTTAAAAATATATAACAAAGTAAATAGAAATCGATACACCGCGAGAAAACTGGATTTTCTTAACGCCAACGAGTTTACTCGACGGAATAATTTTTATTCGTCATAACGAATCATCCTAATAAATAAACAATCGCTTAATAAACAAACAAAAACAAAATAAAAAATTTCGTCAAAAAAAATCTCTCCCGAATAATTCATCATAATTTTTTGGGTACCGCGCCGCATTTTTTTTCCGCCAGAAATGGTTGTTCGAAAAATCCCCGTGAAATTCGTTCAGGCCGGGCGAATAATTAATTTTTCACTCTAAAAATGCAAAAACTCGCGTCCGCTCCGCTCTATCGATCGGGCTCAGTAAAAAAGATCGAGAGTTCGACGCGGACCCACTTTTTTCTCGGTGGATATCGTAGGAGATGAAAGAAGGTAAATAAATGGTAGCTCGAGTGTTGGAAGAGAATGTGGGCGACGTAAGCGTCGTTCAAGCTTCTACGAGGCATGATCAAGAACGAAAAAAAGAGGGAAAAGTTGTCTCCCAAAACGAAAAAATACCGTCACACCGATTATTTGCGAGATACAGTGGAAAAAGGATTAAAAAAAATAAAATACACACACTGAGAGTTAAAAAAAAAAAGAGAGAGGGGGGTAGGGCGGAGGGCGTGTGGAAATAAATCGTTGATAATATTAAACGACGATGGGGTAGAGGAAAATTGTTCAGAGATAACCCAACCAATGAGAGCTACAGTGTCGAGAAATTTTGTCGTGATGTGATGTTTTTATTTTGGTGGTGGTAATGATGGTCGGTGGTGGTTGTGGTGGTGCCGGTTGTGGTCTCGGTGTGTGACGGTAACGAGAGAGGGTTGTTAAAAAACATGGGGTGCTAAGAAACCAAAATGATACGCCAAAGAAAAAAAAATTAAAAAAAAAAACGAAACGTCAAAAAAAAAAACAAAAAAAAAAAATCAACGATGATTCGGCCTTCGAAATCGGAGGAAATTATTACAAATGAAGCCCTGGCTCATTATTGCTTTACGAACGATACTTAACAGTAAACAATCATGACGATCATCGGTGGCCACGTTTCGAATTTTTTTCCGAAAAAAAAAAAAAAACAAAAAAAAAAGCGATTTTTTTAATTGTTATTATTTTATTTTTTTTAGTAGATTTTTTGGCAATTTTTTCGGTCGAAACGTGACCACTTCCGGTGTCGAAATACAGTGAATTCGGTCGTGTTGATATTCCCAAAGATACGTGTCACATATACATTCATACGCGATATACAAACTCGCTATATATCGCCGAGAATGTAAACAAGAAGAAAAAAACGGAAATACACGTTGAACAGTTTTTTCGTAATTCGATATGTTCGACGGACACACTTACAGACTTTGAGAAGTAAATTCAATGTGATATTTGTTTGTTTGTCTGTTGTAAGATGTGGTAGATTGTAGCAAGGTCACGAAACTGCCAGAGTCGTGAGTCGCGTGTTGAAAAAACGTGTTCCATAGAAAACGATAATATTTTTTATGTTTCCTTGAAAAAGTTGGAGATTTCGAGGTTTTGTTGCGAGTCTTGACCTTGGCAGTCGCGTGACCTTGGGTTGGATAACACCACAGCCCAGCAAGCGTTTACAGCCTATTTTACGAAAATACGTTTTTTTTTTTTATCTCTTCCATTTATTTCAGAGCTAATAGAAAAAAAAAGAAAATAAAAAAAAATTTCAGCACGGAATAGAATTTTAGATTTTGGTCGCTTATTCCTTTGCTTCCGATACGAGATCGAGTCCCCCTCGATTGTATACGCACGAACAACTCTTTTTGTAAATGCCTCGGTGTCCCCGAGACCGACGACGAATTTTCAGGCAAGTTCGACGATCCCAAAACAAACGAATCGTTGAAATTTTATCAGTTCTCTCATCGAACTCTCTCATTAATCCCGCCAACCAACCTGCCAGTCCAAACCTTCGTAAACAACGTCCGGACCATATGAAGGACAAATATTTCTTCTTTTTTTCTTTCCCTACATTTTTCATGCTTTTCTCCTCCTTCCAGCCAATCCAGACTTTTTTTTCTCCCCTTGGCAAACCAGTCCATTCCGACTCTCTGATTAATTACATCAATGGACGACGACAAAAACAAAACCATTTCTATCTCTTCGTTGCCTGACATTTACGCCCATTATTCTCGCTAAATACTCAATCGACGTATTATCGTATTAACCGCACCAAATAATTCCAAAAATCATCGAGAATTTTTCTGAATAAATTTTTCTCCTCAATTTTGAGTCCAATAAATTTTCTCAAATAATTCACTAAAAAAAAGACAAAACTGCGGCAAGGAATCTGGTTAATACGACAATAATTTTCGTCCATTATTCGTGAACGCGATCGTCGAAAAAAAAATAAATAAATTGGCGAAAAAACAAACGGTCACTTCCGGTTCATGATGTCGTACGACGATGAGCAACAAATGTGGGAGGAACGTGAGTGTGCATCGGGCAATATATATTAATAAAAAAAAAAAAAGAAACGAGCCAATAAACACAAAAAACAGAAATCGGTCAATTTTTTTTTGTTTTTTTTTCTTTCTTCGCTTTTTTTCGGTTTTTTTTCTTTAAATAGTATTACAGAGGGATTAACTCACCTCCCTGGTCGTCGAGAGCGACCAGAGTGCGGATGCCAGCCTCCTTGCTCTATGTGCGACAGATGGAGGCAGCAAAACACACACAACCACCACGAGTGTTAAAGAGTCGGCAGGTATATTCGTATCAGTATATCGTATACAGTATATAGTATCAAGTATATAGTATTCAGTTTTGGTTAGTATATATGGTATAGGTAAGTATTCTGGTCGTTGTTTATTCATCTAGACAACCCTTCCATCACATATTTCCAAATTGAGACAGCTTAACGTCCAAGCATTCTCAATAAATCATTCCACAAGCCACTTTTTATAGCTCTCGACAAAATTTGCACAATTCGTTTCCCAAACTACCAAATTCATGAAAAAAAATCGTTTTTTCCAAAAAACTTGAAAATCCCGTGGGCCCAGGCTCTGAAAATCGAAAAATTACGAAATTTACGAATTTTACGAAAAAAAAAAAAAAAAGAATGGATTTCAAGGTCATCCCTTGAGCACACTCCATGGAATTTTTGGAATTCTTTAATTTTTTGACGTTTTTATCAAAAATTCCCTTTTTTTTTTATTTTGTTTTTTGGACCGACGTCAATTTTTTTTTGTTTTGTTTCGAATTGTGCAGATTTTTGATTCGATAGATTTGCGTAAATCGTATGAGGCATTAGTCTAAGAAAGAATTCATTATTTGCCCATTTTTCGAGCTTCGGTTTAGATGCGATTTGTTTTAATTCCCTACCCCCTCCACCCCCAACCCTCCGGATTCAGGATTCTTGTCAGTGTCTATATTGTGTCGTTTTATCTAAACCTACGAATATTCATCGATCGGCATTGCATGCTGCCAACGCTTAGCTACTCGTTGCTTTTCGTGTTTTTTTATATTTTTCAAACTTATTTTTTTTCACATTTTCCATTTATTTTCATTTTATGCATCGGAGCTATTTTTATTTTGTTCGAAAATCCCACAAAACCCCGAGATTTTTTGGCCGTTCGGAAAAGTTGTTTCGTCAATTAAATTCTCATCAATTTTCAATATTTTTCGGTCTAAAATAAAATTTTTATATCTCGCATCAAACGGACCCAAAAATTAATCTAAAAATCGAACTTCGGATCGAAAAAAAAATCCCCGAAAAATGCCTCACAAAAATATCGTCACGACCGGCAAGTTTTCTCGTCAGCAAATCAACAGATTTTCATCGTAAACGAAAAATTCAATGAAGACAAAACAATTGGAGAAATTCTCGAGCCTAAATTTTCGAGACACGATAAATTCGTGCGTTTCGATAATCAAAACGAAAGAAATGTGCAGGATATCAAAGCGCGACACTGTCAAGAATGGCCGACGCGAAAAAAAATCGCGAAAGTCTCGAATAAAAAAAAAATAAAAAAATTTTATCAAAAAATAAAATAATTTCTAAAAAAAAAAAATAATTTATACATTTCGATCGCAATGACGGAAGAAAAAATGTTAAAATTCGAGAATGGGACGTGGAAAAAAATCGCGATGGCTCTGAGAATTGAAGAATCGCGATTTGAATTAACGAGTAGAAATTTATAGAGAGCAATTGTTTTAAAAAATGTTTAATTAGTGACTGCACGATGCACCATTAAACGAGCCAACGAGACCGCTAACACCAACAGCAGCTGCAACAGTCATTAATCACAAACACCGACAACAACAACACATCAACAGCAGCAACAACAACACCAAGGCGTAGACAGCGCTGGCAATATTTCAATTCTCATTTTCCACACAATTTAATTCATTTCCATTAATTCATTTATTAATCGATCTATCCAATAATTAATCCATTTATTTATTAACGATTTCCGCCTGCGAAACGAGTCGAAAACGATAAACTCCAAAAAGTGTCATTTTTTCGACAAAATCAAAACGAGCCCTCGATCTAAAATCAAAAAAAAATCCAAAAACCCAAAAACCGTCGAAAAAAAGACCAAAAAACCGAAAATCTCGTCACGTGTCCAAAAAAAATCGATTTTTCGGCAAAAAAGAAATGAAATTATGTACGCGACCATATCTCGACGTGAAAAAATCGCTAAATCCCTCTCGCAGCCCGAAAACCGTGACCAAATCGACGTCATCGAAAAAAGTGAATCTCCTCTGCTCCAAAAAAAAAGCTGTCTCAGAAGCTCCTCCCCCTCCTCAATTCATCAAAATCATGTTTAGTCACTGAATTAATTGATTTTTATTTATTTCTACGTCAGGAAAAACTACTACAAGTAAAAAAAAAAAATTTTTTTTTAAATTAATTTTTTTTTTTTTAATCGCAAGTCAGTGACGAATCCCAATAATTTGGGAACGAGTGTCGACGAGGGTATGCAAAGTCGCGTTTTTTCATCGACACAGATAAAATACACGCGAGTCTAGAAAATATTAGCCAGCCATTAAATCAGACCAGATAAGGCAGAGGAGATAGTCACGATAACGAGATAGAGAGACAGAGAGAGACAGAGAGAGAAGGCTCGAGGGTTCAGGGCTGTAAGAAAGGTCAGTGAGAGAGAATATAGAACAAGATTCGAAAGAATAACGAGATAACGTTAAGACAATGTGCTATGTGGGCCGAACCATTCTCCTAGAGACATACGCATCCTTCGACAGAGAGACAGTATAGATAAATACACAGAGAAGACTCGAGGGGATGAGAGAGAGAGAGAGAGAGAGAGAGAGAGAGAGAGAGAGAGAGAGAGAGAGAGAAACAAATAAATGGCAAAAAATCAAAACCATGATTTCGATGTTTTTTCAAAAAAATAGACGAGAACGATCGAGACATACAAATAACTATATATAGATATGCTCGATTGGAGGTGATGGATCAGGGTCTCGTAGACCCGGTTCGAATTTTCCGAAAAAAAAAATTTTCCTCTCCGTTTTCGTCGGGGAAAATTTTTTTTTTCATTTTTTTTTCTTTGGCTCGAAAAAACGGTCCGGAAAAAATGGAATTTTCCAGAAATTCGCTGCCGAGGCTCTCGCTCCCCAATCCATAGCCTCGCCCGGTGCAGTGCATCCAATTATTTCTCTATATTAAGTTGTGTTGATGAAAAAGCAACGAGATATCGGAGGAGATCGCGAATCGGTATTCAAATTGAAATGAACGAGCGAACCGTAATGAATAGAGTGAGTCAGCGCGAAGGAAAGTAACTCGGCGATCGACGATGATAAATAAATGGAAAAAAGGATTTTCATGGCTAGAAATTCGCGAAAATTCGTTTATTTTCGATTTTTTTTCTTTTTCCATTTTTTTTTGTTGTTTTTTTTTTTGTTTTTTGCTTTTTTTTTCGTTCTACAGCGAATCCCTAAGCTAAGATCAGGGTCGTCGTCAGTCTGTGGCTTTTTGTTGGGCGAGCTCGCGCGAAAACTAGAACGAAATATGAAAAACCAAGAGAGATCTCGAACGGTTGGCCAACGAAAGCAAAAAAATTCCTAACGTCCTGAACAGTCCGTCGGCGACGACACGCACACCGTCATGCTTCCCTGCCTTTTTTATTCAGCTTCTTCCTCTCGGAGGGGACTGTCAACTCCGCAAGGGACTTTCTCGAAAAATCAAACGTTTTTTATTTTTTTCTCTTTTTTTTCTTTCTTTCTTTCTTTCTGTACACCCGAGGACTGGGGCATCTTCGCTTTTTCCAGATAGACGGGTCAATGGGAATAGACAGACGGAGAGATACAGATGGGTTTTCAGAGACAAAGAGCATGAGAACGCGAGGAATAATGGAAACTGGGTTAACTTACCTCCTCGCATAACGCCAACATTCTCCTCGTACTCTCCAGCGACTGAAATACAAAATTTCACTCGTTATTTCGGTCCAATTACCAAATCCATTTTTTTTTTTTCAATTTTTTTTCTCCTCCCATAAAAATAAATAAAATTCACGTAAGCTGTGTAGAGGGAATTATACAAAAAAAACTCAAAATCAGAATGGATATACAAAAATTTTGAGAAAATAAAAAAAATCGATGTCTGTTCAATTTTTTCCCGAAATCGACACTGGGTCAATTTGACCCGACGTTGAAATTGATCGGAAATGCGTCGATCGGGAAAAAAATCGATATCTGTTCAATTTTTTCTCGAAATCGACACTGGGTCAATTTGACCCGGAGTTGAAATTGATCAGGAATGCATCGAACAGGAAAAGTATCGATGTCTTTTCAATTTTTTGTCCCGAAATCCACACTGGGTCAATTTGACCCGAGGTCAAAATGCATTGGAAATGTATTCCCGACGTTGGCATGTGCATGGTAGAGCTCATGGAACACTGAAAAGCCAAAAAAAAATTCGGGGTCAAATTGACCCAGTGTGTATACGAAGCATTACTTCGCGTAAGTCGTTCCAAAAAAAACTTCCGCAACATCGATCATCCTCCGAGACTCACACTCGTTCCATACTTACTCTATTTTCTTGTCTCCTTTACGGATCTGCTAAGAAAGATGTTGAAAAAATTTCCACTCCATTCCACGAGAAAAGAAAATGCCAAAATGGCTTTTCCCATTTTTCAGAATTTTTTAAGTTGTACGACAATTTTTAAAGAAATTTTTACATCCATTAAGAATTTAAACTTTAAAAACGTCACAGAAATTTGCAATTTCATTGTTTGTCGAATTTAATTATTGTTATTAATAAAATTATCAATTTTATAATTATTTCAATTTTTATTCATTTTTTTTAAATTCCGATTTTATTTTATTTATTTTTTTATTTAATTTTTATTTAATTTTTATTCAATTTTTATTTAATACATTTTATTAATCATTCAATAATTTTATTATTGTTATTAAGGATAAATATTCAATAATATAATTATTCGAATGAGGAAAGTTGGGGAATCGCGTTAAGGGAATTGACCTTGAAAGGCAATGCTCACCTCATCTGTAGTTTGGCCGGCCTTGTGCTGGAGTTCTTGCAACTCTGTTCGAGGAGGGCCCCCAGCCTCGGGGCCCCCTGTTGCCGCCGCATCGGACGTTGGTGCCGGCATCGTGCTCTATACGAGAAACAAATTCCAAATCTTCGTCGGATTATCTATTCGCAGATCCTGCGAATTTTGGCTCCTCCAAAAAATCCTCGTCGATTCCCAAAAGCTTCGATATTTGCGTCGTAACCAACGGAACAGTCGGTCGTGCCAACGAATCTGAAGAACCGAGGAATCGCAAAGCTGGTGATTTCTCTTTTACGAATTTTCAGTCCAGTACCTGCAAATCTGGATTTTCAAAAAAAAATTATTCATTTCGAAAAAAAGAAATTTTCTCCGGATTTTTTTTTTTTCGATTATTTTTTTTTTTTCCCGTATCGTGAAAATATTCACTTTTTTCCGCCGGAGCACCTTTTGCTATTATTTAAACTTTTTGTTCTAACGTTTGAGTCGAAATTCGGAAAAAAATTATTTTTAATTTTTTTTCAATGAAAATTACGATTCGAGATTTTTCGAAATTTTTTTATAAAATTCTTAGGCGTGTTACGAGTTTGTGAAAAAATTATTATTCCAATATTATTCGTGGTTTGGCGGAATAGTAATTTTTTGTTCACCAAAAGTACGAAATTCGATTATTTGTTTTTATTTCGCATTGGTGCGATTTATAAAAAACGTTTTTGTAATTTTTTCCCCGTAATAATGTCCCGGGGACCTCGAAGAACCAAAAAACCGCGATTCCTTATCGAAATAAACAACAAAACTGGATAAAGTCGATGGAAGAACGAAAATCCCGATATGCCTAGAAACCTCGAGGTCCAAGCCTCGCCAGAGTGTTTTCCGACACGAAAAGAATCGCAGTAAAAAAAAATTATCCCGAATTTTCATGAAAAAAAAAAAAAAAAAAAAACAATAATTCGATTTTCCCGAAATTTTTTATTCAATATTTAAAATTTTCTTTTATGCTCCAGATTTTCCAGTCTTTTTTTTTTTTTTTAATTTTTGTTTCCACGAATGCACATTTTTTTTCGAAATTTCGAAAAAATGGCGAAGATACTCCCAAAATTTGGGCGAAAGTGAAAATTCTGCTCACTAAGACGAATTCTGTCAGGATTTGCGAGTTTTATTGGGATGTCACATTTCCATGCAACTGTTTAGCGTCACTCGGATCGGCCAACGCGCAAACGTGCGACGCCTACTTTTCTCTACACTCTTTGCTCTCGCGTATATCTATGGATATTTGAGTGAACGGGTATAACTATATATGAACGGTAACGGCTGCCCTGACCCCGGAAAGAACATCGACGACAAAATCAATAGCGAGAACCGCGCGCACTTGTCCACGTGCTTTACGACCCATCCCGCTTTACTTGAACTTGTATATATACATGTTTCGTGTCGAAATGACGTTCGCGAAAATCCGATAACTCCATGAAAAAAATTTTAACCTCACGCGCGACATCTCGATGATTCCGATTTCCCGGGAAATCGTTTTTTTCGTGTTTTTAATGGCCGGCGCGTCGCCGAGAGTCCAAAGCCAAAGATTCACCATTTTTTTTCATTGGCCCTTCGATATTGACGCGACAGAATTTTTTAAGGTTAGCAGAGAATTGCTTTTTACTTTGTCAATATCGTTGCGTGACGTTTACAGTCAAAATGGCGAGCTCCCGAACGCTTTTTTGACTAGAGCAACGCCCCAACGACCGAGAGCATTGTTCGATACAGTTTCGTTTGGAAATTTACGTTCGAAATAAAACTTTGAGCAGCGAAAATAAAATTGGGGTCAAAAATATTTTTCCATCAGACCGAGTCGATTATTTCGAAGAAAAAAAAACGATATTTACCGTTCCCAATGCTTTGCTAGGTCCGAGGAAAAATGTAGAACGCTCTCAACAAGAAAAAGGCGCCCCCAGTAGAGACTGAGGAAAAGTCGGAATTCCGATAATGATTGCACGAAAAAAATTAATAAAATCGATTGACATAATTTTAGAAAATTAAAAAAAAAAAATCTCCACGCAATCGATAAAAAAAAGGGACGAAAAATTTCAATCCAACGAAAATAAGAAACCTCCTTAGAAATAATATTGTGAGAGAGATCTCAACGGTCGAGAGGTGGCGCGCGACGAGCGGAAGCTCCGAAAGCTCTCGGTACCCGGGAATCTTGAGACTTATACTTATGAGTACGTCATCGGATCGTTATGAAGACGATCGAAGAGGGCGAATGTGTGTTTGCCATTGAAAGTCGTGCACGAAGGGTCCGCCCCATCGACCGTGAATGTCTCGTTTGCGTGTCAATTAAAAAACTGTAAAACCCGCGAAAACGGTAATAAATAGGGAGAAAAAAAATGGAAGTTGATTGGTGACGCGCGTGCGCGCCCCCTTCGCGTTGTCAACCGTTTTCGATCTGTCACTCGTTAACATTTACGCCGTATCTACGAAGTACGATCGCCAAGTTGACATGAGCACGTTTCTCATACAAAACCGCGCACTTTTTTCCTTTTCCTCCCGAAAACTCCACAAAACCGAGGAAAATGCAAAAATCTCGAAGAAAAATCGAATCGAACAAAATTCGCAAGAAAAAATAATCGGAGGACGATTTCCAAGTGAATTTTCTTACGTTGCTTGAGGCTCCGAGCTTTGGACAAACGAACGAACCGAGTCGAATGACAACTGCACGGGGACTGCCCTTTTCGTCGACTGACCGAATATAAAATCAATATAAACGAACTGGCGGCCCGCTGCGTCGGTGCGTCGCGCCGTTCACCACCCACCCTCAACATTGCGGATTAGAGCGAGGGAAATTTCGCATGGATTTCGATCGACGTAAAAAAATACGAAAAAAAAAACCGATAAATACGAGAAATTCGGCATCGTATATTACGAGCTGAAAAAACGTCCGTACAGATAACATCCGAGATGAATTTATCCATAGAAATATATCAAAAAAGTGTTTCCTGCTGTCAGTCGCACATGCTAGATAAATGGGGCGATTGTTGGCAGCACTTATCGGGGCCAGTGAGCAACGGTAAACTCAATATTACCATGGAAAATGATTATCTGTGGTCGATACACGTCATAACCTCGAAAAAGTCCGAAATTCTCAACCTCTGTAAAGCCCAATTGCGTTAATATCCCAAAAAGTGTGCCAAAGACATCACGAAATCGAAAAAACAAAAGTATCTTCCAAAAACACGCGCTCCCAGGCTCCCTCTGGTTTTTCCATCAGAGAATCGAGCTGTCGAGTCCAAAACCCACACGAAAAATGAATTTCCAAACAATTTCCGACACTTACCCAGAGCGAATCGAAATTCCTGGACAACACTGATCGCGAGAGCAACAATGAGTCACAATTCAAAACCAACGCAAACTTCCAATAAATTATGAGAAAAAGTTAAAAATGCCGATGATGAGATGGCACCGGTGAACACACCTATTTCTCAGTCTGACGGCAACATAATGATTACGGTAAGCGTGCAACAGTGAAATTATAAAATATCATATGATTCACTAGCGCACAGTCGACCGACAACAGCGCCACGAGTTGACGATAAGAAACGACGAGCCACGAAAGCTACAGGCGGATTTTCCGATTTTTTTAATTCACTGAGCTCGAGAACTCAATTAGCTCAACTTTTATCATTGCATTATCATTTTTTGACTCCGGATCCCTTTGAAAATGTCGAACGACGAAAAAAGTAGCATAAGTCCTAACGAGAAGCTGGCGCAATGCGTTGGAGAGTTGTTTACCGACCGTCGGTAATGCAGGAAACTACACACTCGGCTGTTGATTCCGTTCGCGTCCAGTGGCGCCCTTCAACGCAAGAATATCGAATTGAAAAGCATCAGTTTTTTTTTCATAAGACAAAACGTCGAGCACAAATGCATTAGGAATTGATCGATTCCTTCAATTCGCGATTAATTACTCACTTTTGTAATTTCTTTGCGGACGCGATGAGCAGAAAAACTGGAGCGTTCGGAAATTTTCGCGAAATTCATCGCCTCGACTGGCATGTACCCGCGAGCCATCGGATCGTACGTGTTTTTTATTTTGTTTTTTTAAGTAGTCAAGTTCGCCTTAGCCACCTGAAAGAAACGACTGTTTTTGCATCGGAGCGCGCGCGTGTGTTTGGAGAATTTTTTTTATTATTTCCTGTTAGCATATATTGCCGGAGTGTGTATCGCGCTTTATAGAGAGCGGATGGAGACAGAACTTTGCATATGACGTTGCCAGTGCCTCCCTCGCAATGACCCCTGTGTGTATCTGCATAGAGCACGCTCTTTCCGCTGAATATGTGTCATTGAAAACACACCGAAGTCTCTTTCATGATTTTTTTTCCCTCACGGACTTTTCGAACCATCGCGGGCTTTGAAGATTTTCACGCTCTCGCGATGTTCTTCAGCGAACGAAAAAAGTAATTGATGGAAAAAAAAACAAATACGCGCTTCTTATTGGCTCTCGCAGTTTTTCTCACGCGTATATCTGAACGCCGCCATTTTTCATCGACGAAGAGAATCGAGGCCACGTTACTTTTGCTAAAATTCACCCGCCAACCACGCTCCTCAAGCTGCTCTATATTTTTTTATTCGTTCATTCGTTAAAATGCCGAGAAAACTGATGGCGACGAAAAAAACATTAAAAAAATGCTGAGACCCAAAATTGCATTATCTCAGAACAAAACCACGAACCAATCCTGTCTGTTTTTTATCGAGAAACTAATTCTGCTGATTCGACAGATATATTTGTGTGTTACGTATAGATATTTAAATTTGCATGTGTTCACGCATGTATATCGTATTTTTATACGCAATTGGCGAAATAAGATCGTCGCATATGTTTCATTCATTCGCGCAATATAAAACTTGGCCTTCTGTTTTCCATGAGAAACAGAAAGAGTTCATCTTACCTCGCGAACGATACAATTTCCAAACCGTAGTTGGAAAAAAAAACGAAAACAACAATATTGCGCATCGAATTATGGGGCAGAGCTGTCGTTGGTATTCCATGCTGTCGAAACAGCGAGTCCGCGTTTCGTAAATCAAAAAATATGTTGGTAATTTATTGATAAAAACAAAAAACCAAAAAAAAGGCTTATTTTTTATGATTTTATTCGTGCCCCGAAGTTTTCCTACCGGAATGATTTTTCCGAGCGTCAATATTCATGATTTTTGACTCTTAACCTCTAAATTTATTTTCGTGAGTGTCCGCGTGTTCGAAAACGCGACAAATCTTTCCCTCGGAATAAAAGATGCCACGAACGAGATATTGAGGGTTAATGATACACCATTCTCTTCATTTTTCGATAACGAAGCGAATGGTTTGCGCGAAAGTTGTTTCCGATCAATATTTCGCGTCGAAAACTCCGAGAAACAGAAAAGTTTCGGAAAATAGCAAAAAAGACGGTATAATTTACGACAAAAATTGGGTTCGTTTCCGACCCTGCTGTATTTCTGTCTATGGTGAGAAAAAAACCCGGTAATCCCGAGTCCCATAGCAGCTTTCGCATTACTTAGAAAGTGCGTGAATACCACGGAGGGTTTCGAAAAAGTGAAATAATAGCCTTCCCAGCGGTGAATTACGTATTCCGAGCAAATACCGAGAACCACTCGATGGACTTTATTCGTCAGAGAACGAAGACTCCGCTTATTCCCCCCCCCCCCCCGATTACCTAACCTCAAGGAACGAAGCTGGACAACGCGAGTCAGTCAGGGCCCTTGCCCCCTCCCCTCCTTCTTCCCCCTCCGCCGCTTCCCAAATATTGAACATCGGAACAAATCCGAAAATCTTTAAAATTCAAGCTCGTCTCGTCGAAAAAAAAATGAGAAAAAAAAACATTTTCGGGAAATGTTCTTTGTGGGATTGGTAAAGCAATCAAGACGAATATTTTCATCGGGATCATTGTTAACATGAAATATAAATATATTTTGGTGATATTGTACAGTCAGTGAATGTGTTTTTTTTTTCTCGTTTTCATGTATATATACAACAGCTATGTACACGTGAGAGACTTGGTATTTTCTTCCCCGTATTAACGAATGATTTACCTCGCTATAATAATAATAATGATAATAATGACGAAATAATGACAATAATAATAATAATAGTAATCATCTCATCGTAATCGCAATGACGGACGTCGTAATGAGAAATACAAGCCGTGTCCCTCTACCGGACGAACCAAGAACGCGCACACAGCACACATACGCACTTATCATACATGCAGACGCATACAATCGCATATAAGGTGGGTAGGTAAACAGGATTGAATATATTGTCGAAAAAATCAACGTAAAAATGAAATAAAATGTTGCTTTTACGAATTCGACAGAGCTCTTGAAAGTTCTCTCACACCGGCCCATTGTTTTTCGCCTTTTCTTTCTCGCATTTATCAATTCGCGTTTTATTCGCATATTTTAATTCCTTTTCCTATATTGTTTTTGTGTCTCTCGTTATATCGCGCTTAGCCTTATTCGATATTACGCTAAAAGGACTGCAGAATCCGCGGCTACATCCGCATCTCATGACTTGACACGTTTTACATTCTACTTAAAGACTATATAGTCGGAGAATAAGCGTAGAAATGTATCACACTAGAAACTTGTACGTTAATATTTAAATGCGCAGGTATTAGGTGATTTTCTTTAGTTTTATTTTTGTCCCCTATTTTTTTTTTTTCACGATGTCTGCTTTTCCACACGGTGGGTGGATATAGTGATTTTTTTTTTTTTTTTTTTCTTTACTTTTTTTTTCTTTCTTCTTTTCCTCGTGATTAGTTTATAGGCAGATGGTAAAATGGCGCGAGGCTCTCGACGAGTTTGGTTGTCTTACCTATTTCTTTCATTCGCTCAGCTGGATGCTACACGATGACTAATGCTAAGCTCCCGTTAACCAATAAACTTGACTTATTTATCAAAGTAGGCTAGGTTACGACACACTCCTCTCAGGCTTCGAAAGCTTTTTCCCTCTCCTCCTTCTCCTCCTCCCACCACTCCCCGCCCCTATCGCTTTTCACTCCTAATAACACGTGTACAAGGGCTTTACGAACAAGGCCGCCGATATTTTTATTCTTCTTTCTTTGTCTTTTTCCATACGCAGCCAACGTCAGTCGGCACGCACACCCACAAACACATACACGCACGCACGCAGTCGTCGTCAGCCAACTTGGTTAATTTTTATTTTAATTTTTGTTCAGTGATGTAAAGCAACGACGCCATCGCACCGTCGAATCATCGTCGCGCATCACGTCCGATCAGAACTGACTCGGAAAAAATGCCTACAGCGAATTTTCACAGATTCCTCGTCATCGTCAAACCAGATGGTCACAATTATGTTTCTGGAACTTCAATCCATACCCGAAGCCCTCATTAACTTGACGAACTCAATTTTTTTTCTATGCTTACGATCGATATGCAATTTTCGACGAAATGGCCGCCCCTCCCCCTCCCAAATCTGTTTTATCGTTAGATATGCTCGAATTCTGATTTGACGAAATTCACGCTTCAAAATAATGACTAACTAAAATGATTCTGTGATGTTTTGTTCGATTCGACCGGGCGATCTGCTCGTCACGTTGGCTGATGTAACGTTAGGACATTTCGCGCACGAAATTATCGTAATTTCTAGCAACTGTTCACGAAGACGTGGGAAAAACAAGCGGTCTTGTTATACATTTTCAAATAGTTCGAAATTTGATGGAAAAAAAAACGGTCAGATGACGGCGCGGCTATAGTCATTTTACATCACTGTTTATGTCTGTTACTCTCTCTCTCTCTCCGTGATTCTCCCTTCATCCGGACGACGGTTGGAGGGGCGGGAGAGAGATATACGCGTTTTTTGTTGTTGTTGTACAGTCTGGGAGAGGATAACCTCGTGTCGCGTCAAGTTGCTGTATCCCTCGTACGTAGTACAGTATCGGGTTATAAATTGTACTGTGGTTAGGACACATGAGCATGTGTGAGTGAATGTGTGAGGCAGACTAGTCGGGTTGTGTCGGTCGTAACTCCTCCCCTTTCCCCTCCACGTCGTGGGCAGTCGTTGCGCTCACCTTTCCGAATCATAACCTTTTTCTGTCTCTCTCTCTCTCTCTCTCTCTCTTGCTCGCTCTCTTTTGCTCATGAGGCCTTCTAATACATTGACACGCTGTCTTGTCATCGTAATTGTTGGCCGTTACATGGCAGAATATTCGATCGATGCCTCAGCACGCGAAGGGCTCGTTCCAAAGGCTCTCTCTCTCTCTCTCTCTCTCTCGAGTACACGGGACTCGATATACGAGCTCATTCGGGTGTGGCCCTTGGCGAATACAGTCGCGGGGCATGGCAATGAAACGATAAATTCTTGTCGAGAGAAGAGCCCAACAGAGATTGTTCCCTTCGAGGACTGAAGCACAAACGAACAAACGCCGATATATATATTTTTCCCATTCACACAAGATCGATAAAAACGGCCACCCGGACGTCACGGGTTTGAGGTTATGAAGGATTTAAAATTTCTAGCCATGAAAATCCGATCGAGCATATTTCGAGCTCGACCAAAAATGGAGAAAATAAAAAATGATGAAAAATGAAGAAAACACACATGTGACGCGAACGGATAGAGAACACTCTTGTCAAAATTCATAACGCGCCTTCTCACTCAAGTCTGTAGGTGACGAGTTTTGCCCCTCTCTCCTAAATATGCATTCCAAATTCCAAACGTAATAGTTTAAATAATGACAATAATAAAATATTCTAACCGTGATAAATGCGTCTGCTAGCAAAATCTATACAGTCATTATACAATCCGTGCATTCACTATCGTTATTTTTATCTCTGTCTTGCTCATTTTTATTTTTATTCGTTTTTTCTTCATTTCTCGTTTTTTATAAATGGCGGTTATTGTCGCGCGTCAGTACAAGCGTTCGAGCTAAGACCCTGAGCGTGGCACAACCAGCGGAAGACGAAAGTTGTGTGGGTTCGTATTATTTGGTGTGAATTTAAGTTTGCCCATCGTTGGAACGTGATCAAATTTCCGTTATTTCTTCATTTTTTAAATTTTCGATAATCGTCGATGGTTTCCAAGTTTCTGAACTTTGAGTGCTTGCAAATACTCCGAAACCGAAACGACATTGATATTTGGACAATTTAAAGAAAAAAATGAAAAAAAAAACAGAAATTCCATTGCGTTCGATCGTTGTTGACTTCGGTGTCGTCGTAATATCAGTTCCAACGTATTTTTATCTTTATAATGATCATGGGAGTTTTGACTGTGTGTGTGTGTGTGTGTGTGTGTGTGTGTGTGTGTGTTGCATGGACATGTGTACTAGTGTACATGTGTGTTGGATACACGTGCTGGTATTTCGTGGTGGCTGCAGTCGTAAAGTAGCAGTAATAGTATGCGTAAGTAATAAATAGTTATTGGATTAGTTCCGTGATTAAGTATAGTAAAAGTTAGGCATGGTAGTCAGTGACACGCTGGGTCCTTAAATCTACAGTTACCGACGGAGCTATACAAACACACACGTATCTTTCACTTTTTCGCACTACGCATATAATTTCGCTCAGTTCTCTTTCTCGCTTTCTCTCTCGGTCTCTCCCGTCGCGTTCTTTTCTTTATTTCTTTTTTTTCGTTTGTTTTTTCTTCTTCTTCTTTGTCGTATCTTCTCTTCCTTTCGATCTAAGGCTTCTGGGCTGGAGCAGCTGTTTATATATGTGAGTATTGAAATAGAGCGCGGTATATACGTAGTTACAATTATTCAACTATGTAATACGCACGCACAATATACATATGTAAATGGAGCACTCGTTACATATGAATACGCGGCATAGTATAGTCAAAGCAAAGATTTTGTATGTTAATCATTTATTTACGTTTTTTTCACCGATTTTTAAATATTTTTAATTCATTATTTTTCTCCAAGTGTTTTTTTGTTTCCTTTATTTATTTTATTTTTTTTTTTATATACCGCGTCTCTATGCTCAAACACGATATTTCACTAACGTACGCTGGCATATAGTTCTGCTCTACTGTACATGATCCTTTTTTTTCCGCTTTTTTTTCAATGGGTTCTCGATCTTTTTATATGTATGTGAGTACGTTCTGGAGTTTGTGTCAGTGGGATTACGCAATTTTTTTTTCAACTCAAGTCTTTCAGTCAGCTGTTGAGAACAACTTATATATTTGTTTGTTTTTTTATCGTTTTTCGTATGTACATATACAAGCTAATCATCGTATTGAGGAATGTCGTTTGGTGTTGTTTGCGAGTGTCTCTGTGCATGTGTCGTTCGTTTTTAGCATAATTGTATGAGGCAGTTGAAGAGTTACTTTTTCTTTCGGTTTCTCTCGTTTTTTAAATCTTTTTTTAAGGCCGAGGTAGGGAGGTAGGATCGCGATATCGTCGTCATGTCTTGGCTCATTGTATACCTATGCTAATGTACAGTCGTCCACAAGAGTTCGCAGCCATTTTGAAACATTTGTTTTTTTTTTTTTTTTTTTTTTTTTTTTTTTTTTTTTTTTTTTTTTTCACATCTATTTCGCCTTTGTCAAGCGGACGAATATATTACTCTCGAATGGAAAACATTTCATTGAGTTTGTCGTCAACTGCGAACTCCCGAACTCGAGTGAGGATAATACTACTTATAGTTTTCTTGTTTTATTATTTTTTTTTATTCATGTTTGTAGGAACTAGATTCACAGAATCGAGATTAAAATAGTAATTTTGGTTGCAACGGGAAAACAAAATTTCGTAAGTACCAACGCGTTTGAAATAACAAACCAACGTAAAAAACGTGCTGAAAAATATTTTCCAACACCCGTCCATCTATACATACATACACAAAAATATATATACATATTTCATATGTATATATATATATATATATGATATATATCAGTACATATGAATATAGACGCATATCATAGATATACACGAGCTGAAGATGACCCGAGGACGTAAGTTAATCAAAAATTCAACTGGAATCGAGCGTTGAATGAATCGGTGGGAATGACGTAAACCAATGTGTTTGATAAGCTATGCCTCGAGTAAGAGAGACCCGGGGGAAAGAAAGGGGGAGCTGTGGTATGAGCCGTGCGAGCGTCCGACTTTAATACCCGAATCGAGGTCAACAGAGCAGCCATAAGAGAAGCCTAAATAATAGTTGGGACAATAAAAGCGAGACAGGCAAAAAGAAACGACTTATGACTAAAGTTCGCTTCGATTGTTTCTCACAAATGGCTAAATTTAGAATTACGATTTCTCGATTGTTTTTAGCTGCCAATCAGACGAGGCAGTGGAACAAACAAAAATGAGGAAGTACTCCATTAGTGCCAAGAAGTGAACGGGGGGCTTGGTTAAAGGGGGACAGGGGTGATCACGAGCCTATACAAACCAAAGGGGACAATTGAGGGGACCTAATTAAAATAAAAGTACATTATTCGTATGTGCAGAGGATACGGGGGAGAGTTTGGCGTTATTCGGACCCTAGCTCTGTGGCAAAAGTGCGTGATAGGCGGGTGCAGCCTCGTAAAAGCCTGCTGCCGCTTGAAGAGCTTGCAGGGACGCTGCATGATGCCTGTGCATCGCAGTCGCGTAGACACTCGAGACTTCCGTAGAGGATGGTATGCCCGCAGACGCAGAAACTCCGGCGGTCGTTTGATGCGGAAGATGCGAACTCGAACGTAAGGACGATGCTCCGGTTGTTGGTCGTCGATAAGGATGGTGCGAGACCAAACCGCCGGTGGTGTGGTGATGCATCGTGTGCCTCGTGAGAGATGAGCTCGTCGAGGAAGATCCGGTCAAAGACGAATTTCTGGAGGAGGTAGCGGCGGCGGCGGCGGCGGCGGCGGCGGCAGCGGCAGCGGCAGCGGCAGCGGCTGCGGCCGCAGCGGCGTCGTACACCTGTTGATAACTCTGTACGGCACGTAAGGGGGTGGCGATGTTAGTTATCCTCGGTACACTAGAAGCTTGCGTGGTTGATCCATTAACGCCGCTCAACCGATGATTCGCCTGGCGATGAGAATCCGCGATTTGTTGTTGTTGCCGTTGACTCGAACGACTCGAAGCTTGTGGTTGTGGCTGTTGCTGCTGCTCGGGGTTATGATGTTGATGATGCTGCTGATGATGATGATGATGATGATGAGCGCGTTGCATCGCTCGGAAATAGTGCTGATAAATACCTGATATGACGGCTTTCTCATCTGCCGTAATGAGCGAATTACTATTTCCACTCGTCGCATTCAAGTGTTTAGCACTAGTGACAGTACTCGGAGCTTGATTGGTTTGGCCGGTTGTCGAGTGTGAACTCGAGGTCGGAGCCACCAGGGTAGTTGTCGAGGTGGCTTCGATGCTGCCCGTGCTACGAGGGTTCTTCGAGTTCATATCCAGCGGTATGACGGCGTTGCCACTTGGATTGGAAGTTCTCGGGTCGGGATTCGAACTCGCGATAATTGTGTTTGACGTTTTGGCATTACAAGCGGACGTCAGTGCCGCGGTGCCAATCGAGCAAATGGAGATGGCGGCTGGTGCAGGTGGTAGAGCAGCTTGAGGTGCTATCGCGGCTACAGTCGCACAATTTAGCATCGTCGACTCGCTCGATCTCAAGCTCGACGGTGCAATGGGATTTGTTGCCAAAGCTACGACCGAAGCGTTCGCATTGAGATTCATTCTTGCTCGAGTAACATTTTTAACGGGTCGTAATGAGGACGAGCTTGCACTGTTTGCGGCTAAACTGGAGGAGGAGATGCTTCGCGAAGCGTGTGTACTGGAAGGGACACCGCCTGACGAAGCCGTACCACTCGTTCCGGAGATGCCGGACGATGCGGAGGATGCTGCCCCCGTAGATGGTAAATTATTGACGAAAAGGCTCCGTCTCTCGCGCTCGGCACGCCTGTAATAACACGGATGTATCATTAAGAGAGGCTCACCCCCGCCTGGCGGTGGTTTCGCCTGGCTCGGTAGCTCGTACTCGACGCTGCAATCAACGTGAAGCGGTTGAGCGTAATCCTTGTAATCCTTGTACGGGGTCGAGGCGGACATAGGACCGATGGAGCTGGTAGGTAATTGAGCACCGGTGCTGACGCTCGTCGGTGAACCCAGAATGGTCTGTACTATACCGGAAACGAGAGAACCGGCTGCGCTGTTGGGCTCTTCTTTGACGATGCTCGGTGCGACGGATGCTGCGCCTCGATGATGATGAACATTGTGCAAATGAAGCTGCTGTTGGGATTGTTGTTGTTGTTGTTGTTGCTGCTGCTGCTGCTGCTGCTGCTGTTGCTGTTGTTGTTGCTGCTGCAGCAAAACTTGATGGCGTGTTCGAGGCGGATGGTGCTGTTGTTGATGGTGGAGATGATGATGATGATGATGATGAAGACTGCTCGAGGTTGGAACCGCGCCGATTTCTTTCTCGTAGCATATGCTCCCGGCCATTTCTGTATCGTTAGCTCGTAAATCGGTGCGCAGGAATATCGTAACTACGCTGACCAGTATCGATAAGATCAGGGCCAACGTATAATCCCGGCTCCGATGATTGTTATCGTTATTCTGATTATTATGATTATTGTTATAATTGTTATTATATTCGTGGTATTGGTGATGAGTGGAGGCTCGCTTGATTGCGGTGTGAGCGCATGCGTACCACGTGACAGTCAGCGAAATAATGAAAATAACGACGTGAAATATGAGGAGAGTTAAGACGACGCCCTTGGATGCTAAAAAACGTCGGTAGATCCGTAACGCTATGCTCTCATCGTAACGTTTGTGGGAAGAGCGTGGCTGCTCTTGCGGCGTATTAGGCAGCAATAGCAGCACAAATAACACAAGGGACTCCGTGGTCGAGGAGCTTCGTTGTCACTGTTGGTTGAATTCTTCCCTCTTTGTTTTTTTTCTCCTTACTCGACGTTCTTGCAATTTTAGTTGATGTTGTTGTTGATCCTTTGGATTCTATTGTTGCTGCCGTTCTTACGTCGTCGTCGTCGTCGTCGCTAGCGCGGCCGTCGTCGGCCGCGTCGTTGCTTACTGACGACGAGTTCGCCACGTTTCTCACAATCTCAGCCTCTCGCGGCTCTTCTTTCGTTCAGTGCTTAGGTATGTCGAAGACAGAGGAGAAGACGAAGAAAAAAATGAATTCTCGTCTTATCGTCGATCGCGCCAACCTCTTGCAAATACGATCTCACTGCGGGATCTTGGTTTCTCCGGTGATCCAACGAAATCGATTAAGCTTACCCACCAACACACTGTTGAGAGGGGCTTAAGACACAAAGAGTGAGAGAGGAAGAGAAGAGTGAGAGTGAGAGCGACAGAAAGAGGCCGTTCTCTCTTCGAACGTGCCGGAACACAAAGAATAATCTCGTGAGAAAGAGAGCCTTGCTTGGGAAGCCCGGTTAGGGTAATTTCCGCTAGGCTTTTGCACACATACACGCAAAACCCCCGGTCAGTCAGGGACACACACACACATATGCACGTACAAGGTTCGTTCGGCTTCAGTCTTCAGGATCTCTCCTTTTACGTTCCTCCCTTCTTACTTCTCCGCAGTCTCGCTCTCCTCAACGTTCAATTATTTCAAATTTCTTCTTTTTATCCCGTATTGTTGACCAGTCTTCTTCTTCTTCTTATACACAATATGTGCAGATTTTCGTTGGATATTTAACAATGGCGCCGGACGAATTAACAAAAACAATGAAAAATCAATTTTCGTTGGTCGTCGTCGTCGTCGCCGTGTGTTATTTCGTTCCTCCGAGCCTCGCGATCATTCCTTCTTCCTTCCTTTTCCCTCCTCTTCTTCTATTTCTTCCACACGAAACTCTTTTCTTCCAACGACTATTTAATTTGCTCTCTCTCTCTATCGTTTGATCCTCCAAGTCTCAGCGTTCTGGGTGATGAAATGAAAAACGATGCGATGATTTTCATGTATCGTAGATTTAGCAATAAAAAAAGGAGCTCGGAGGTAATGACTCCAATGGCCAGAGGTGACCAAGGCTCGGACCAATATTTCATATATCCAACGCCAAGGAAATGCCTCACTTAAACGCACCAAGGAAATTACACGGACTTGCGTCAGAGCGCAGGAGGATGGGAGAATCAAGTGGCAGGGGAAATGAGCGAATGAGAGAGAGAGAGAGTGAATGAGCGAATGAGCGAGTAAGACAGACAGAGAGTGTGTATGAAGAATGAACGTACGTCGCTTAAGGTATTAGTAACGGCGAATGCAGAAAGAACGAATAGTCTCTCTTCCACCGTGAATCGTACTTCCTCCTCCCTTTCGAGTTTCGTGCCGCTGCTCGATCCTTCTTCCTTTCTTCTTCTTCTTTCCGAAGGGTACACCACCACCGTCCAATTCACACATATAGAACAACGAGGTAGGCACAGCCGCACAGCCCGGCGACACGCGCACAACACCTACGGGGACGAGTTACGACGAACAAGTGAGACAGAATGTAGCTCCAGTAGCTCACTACGACGAGAATGATGATAATGATGATGATCACGACGACGGCGACGACGACGACGACAATGAAGAAGCAAACTCGGACGACGACGACGACCGCGAATTTTCACGTTTGCACGCCCGTGTTCGCGACACACTGACGCACCAAACTTCCAACGATATTCTGTCTGCTTCACTTCCAAAAAGCACTCCTTCACTTTTCACCGACACACTCGACACTCTAATAAACTTACGAAACTTTCACGTACACGCACCCCGAACAATTCGTTACTAACAAACAAACAAAACCAAATAAAGGAGGGAAGGAAAAAAACGCGATTTAAGAAAGCCCGAGTTCTCGATCGGAACCGTACGAAATTTGCACATAAAGCCTTTTCCCCTACGACTTTCCCCTTCCACTCGGCGATACACAGGCTTCAATCAACGCACACGAGGCTCCCGATCACGGCTGTTCGCATCGACGAATCCATAGTGTGACTTTTCTCTTTCTTATTACATTATTTCTCACTCCAGCACATTGCGACGTACGATATTCCTCATTGCCAATGGAATAATGCACACGCGCACTTTTTCGATCACTCGACCTATGTTTCTTCTTTTTGTTCCTTCGGCTATTGTTTAATTGACATTTCGCACGACTTCTGCTGCTGCTGGCTCGACTCGCTTTACAAAGCACAGACACACGCGCAACCATACGCAAGACGGACTCGACTCGCTCGCTGACGTTCGATATTCCGCTAAAGAGGCTAAATTCTTTCTTCTATTCAAGACATCTTTTCTTCACCTTTTCTTCCTCTTTCTTTATTCTTTTTTCTCCCCCCTCCGCGAGCTTCCAGTCCATTCGATCGTTCCTACTGGGCTCGGGCTTCTTTATCGTTTGCCAGCTATTATTCTTCCACCTTTAAGGCCATTATTTCACACGTAGCTCTAATATTTTTCCATATTCTCCACCGACACTCGCACTCTCACGCACACATTTACATCGCGGATTCGATCTATGTACACTTTATGACCCGTTCGATCGGTTTCTTTCGAGTTTACGTTTTGCCAAAACCTTTGAAAACTTGGACTAACATTAATCCCTCGAAATTAATAAAGTTGGGATTATTCTGAGTGGAAATACGAACTGAACGAGCGACAAGGTGTGCCGGGCGAAATGCCTGCCCTGGCCCCTCTCTTTATAATGTTATATGAACTTTCGTTATCGATCGTGCTTGTCGCTCGACCCTCTCGCGGCGGAAGTCGAGCTGCGACTGGCGCTCTTTCTCTCTCACACTCCCAATGTCTGCGAACCGTTGCTGGCTACGCCTTGCCAGCTTGCGACTGGATCCCGGCTGCTGCGCTCCTAGCGGCCGACGCTAGTGATGCTGCTTCGACTCCCCGTTTCGTCACGAGTTTCTTCCCCTTCCTCTACAGGCCTCCTCGCGTCATTCTCATGCTTCGTGCCGCTGCCGCAGGCTAGACTCTCGTCCATACAGTTTAACCTCCAACAAGTTTCGGAGACTGTACCATTTTTTTCTCTCAACGAAATCAAAACATCAAACCGAATTGTTATCGAGAAAATTTTAAAAAATGTTTACTTCGGGGCGAACGCGATGACGACCGAAAAATCCGCGAGCATAAAAACAGATTTTTAATTTTTTCATTCGTGCGATAATTATTTCGCCATCGATCATGAGATTTCTTAAAAAACATCAAATCTTGTTCGAACGCTGCCTTCCCCCACCACGTGTCGCCGGAATCGATACGCACACGACACGAGACCGAAGTTCCACTGTACGAAACTCATTTTTTTGCCTCAATTCCTTCTCCAACAAATATATTTTTTCAACAACTTAGAAACGTTACGAGCATACGATAAGTAGCATAAAAAAATGAAAAAATAAAAGGTTCGAGTTCCTCGCGATGTATGGCGGAGAAAATTGAGTTTCATAATTCGAACTGAATTTTCGTCATTTTACGCGTCGAAGCTCGTCTCACCAATGATGACGCCCCCTTAACGCAAATGCCTTCGCAGATGGCGACCGATGTGATAACTTTTTACAGTTTGATTCCCTGCTGCTACGTCGAATAATCATCGAACCAAAAAAAAATTCTAGTCAATCGAGATGATTCGAAAAATAAAAATGAAAATTAATTCCCACGAGATAAGAGGGTCCCGGTAATGATCGAGTGAAAAGTTGGAGCTCCCTGATAAGACGGGGCTACACATCGAAGCTTTTCGACTGGTTGGAGATTATACTGTATGTTATGCACGCTCAGTATATTTGTATCGCACGCATATGTGCGCCCCCTTGACGTGTTTCCGCTTTTGCTGCTGCTGCTGCTGCCGCAACTACAACTACATGGATAAACGAACCACCACGTACAGAGGCTCGCCCTATGTCAGTTTCACCAGCAGGCCTTTCGGTCCCTTCGTGAGTAGAGAATTGGCCGCCCTTTTGAGCCTCCTCCTCACTCTCTCGGTCTCTCTCTCTCTCTCTCTCTCTCTCTCTTGCTCGGCTCTTCCATTTCGACTGGTCGGTCTCTATCGCACCGAAAACCATTACGCTACCATATAACCACGATCTGAGGCTCCATCCGCGTATATACTCGGCATTCTGAGCGTCTGTGTCTCTATTTTCTTAGTGTCTGTTTCTCAATATGTGTATGTACAAATATATAGAGATATAGATATGGAGACTCGGTTATAATACAACGTCGAGCCGGTGTTGAGTGTGTTGGCCGCCCCGCGGGTATATACGCCATAGCAGTCGCGACTCGAGCATTCTATCCTGGGCCCCCATGTCTCTCTGTCATCCGACGTTTGCTTTGCCACGTTCAGTAACGTATTTGGCACACCGGCAACGTTGCCTCTTGCTCTCAACTCGTTCAATCCATCTCTTTATTCTCTCGCTCTCCCAACTCTTGTTCGATTCGGCGCCAGCACGCTAACGATTCTTCCGAAACATAACCTCAAATCGGGTCTCGGCATATTTAGCTCCGGCGCGCGGCCTAATGTTCAGTTAATCTTAAATAAATTGAGTTGAAAATACCAATTCATGCAAAATCCCAATAAAGCTTAGAGGCACATTAAAAACAGTCTAGTGATTAATATTATTTCTCCAAATAATTATAATAGTGTTTCGGATTTCCGAGCCGGCGCATAGTGGCCATTAATCCACGAGGCTTTTCGTACGTACAGCCCTGCTGTCGAACGAACTCTGCCTCTTCAGTGAGCTTCTGAGCCGCTTATTCCTGCCTTCGTGTTCGTACATTCACATCCCCAAGCCTATACCTATATATTACGTTTCGGCGTTCACTCGTGTCCTCCTGTATACGTACATACATGAGGCGAGGTTCGGAGCATATCGTGACGATGGCCAACTGTGCCCAATTGTGCCGAACCGACGGGCTTAGTTGCACCCCTGTGAACACTGCTGAAACGACAAGCCAGCAGACCCGTACAGGCCCTTCTCATATCTTGTTCTCTCTCTCTCACACACACACGCGCACACTCCAGCAATTTCGTGCTTTTTCATTTTCTCCTCCCCTTGCCCCATTCCACTCTCGCCTCCTTTATTTATTTTTTCTTTTATTTCACTCAAAATTTCTAAGCCCTACCGAGACTTACCCAAAATTATATACGATCCTGGCCCACTGTACTCCCCTATAACCATCCCACACATCCACCTCCATATATCTTTTTCGTACATACCTTTCTATATACGATTATTATATGTACTACTAATCGGCTCCGTCGACTCCCTTCGTTCTCTCCGATCGAAGAAACCCCAGGTATACGATTTAACGTGGGCGACCGTCTATATAGCCTCACCCATACACACACACATACATATACATCGATACGAACGTCGTTACGTCTATACGTCCGCATGAGAATATTCGTATTGGTAACACTTGTTACCAGACCGTCAACGTTACTCAATTATCAACATTCTACGTAGGCATGTGAGCAGCTGCTGTGCCTCCGTCAGATACTCTCTCTCTCTCTCTCTCTAAAAATGTTGTTAGAGCAATTGGCATATAAATAACAATCACGTACTAATTTTTCACACAATTTCGTGATTCTTGGTCGGAGGGACCGAAATAGGTTATGAAATAATATTATACACGCAGTGGATTAACTTTATAATTAATCTGTTTATTAATAAAAGGAAACAAGTGGGGGAGGAGCGCCGTCTGGAAAATCCTGAAAGGCGAAAAGGTGCGAGGACATAAAATAATTTGAAAAAAAAAAATAATCATAATAATAAATCTCTTTATTAATGAATCCGCAAGGAAGGAACGTCTATACGGTTCGGAGATCTCGAGAAGACTGGTAAAGGTATAAGGGCTAAAGGACTTAACGAAATAACGTCACCGTATGCAGAAAAATCATTGTCTGTTTCTTCTTTGCATTTCGTGACTGTTCACGTCGACCCTTACGTCGATTGGTTTTTGAAACATAAACGCATATTTATATAAAGTATTCTTGGACTTCGAAGACTGGATATTCCAACGGGAGGTTATGAAACTTCGATTTTTAGGGGCGGGGGGCATCATTGTTGAACGTCTTTCTTTAACGACTTTTTTAAATCGTCGTCGTATCTCCATCGATGACTGTCGCTCATTAGCAATGGGATTTTCGGAATGGCTTCGTATTAGTTGGCTCGAACGAGGCACGTACGACTGTTGATGCTTTGGCTTGGGCTGAAAATTTGCGGTTTGCTGGGCTATATCGTTTTTGGTCATGGGCCCAGCGAATTAAAACGTGTTTTCGGGGATTTTTTTTTCCTCAAGTAGAAAATTGCCATGCAACGCCACGGAGTCCATCATTCTTTTTGACGATATAAAAAAAAAAAAACACGAGATTTTTAGGTTAAACACTTTTTCGCGTCGATAAACTTACGAAAATTCAAGAAAATGGAAAACAAGAAAAAAAAAACATGTTTGCGATTTTTTTCTTCGATCTTTGCAACATTTTCACGATACAAAATTTTTTTCTACGATCTCCGATGGTTTTTCCACGAGACACCTTCAAGAATATTGCAAATGTTTCATTTAACGATCGAGACACTCGAAGGTCTCGATGAATACGCGTCTGGGATCGTGTAATTAGAAGATACCAATTAACTAAATGTGTCCGGCAGCGAACGATAACATCCGGTGACTTATCCGACACATTTAAAATGAATTTTGAGGTTCCCGAAGCGCAGGAGGTTAATTCGAAGAAAATAATCGCAGCGGAATATTCACATGGCGATACAAACAACATTTTTCCAGTAAAATCGTACGAATTGGCAAACATCTGTCGCCGTCAGGAAAGCCTAAACGTCCTTTCGAGCCTCAAAGATCAAAATGGATTTACGATTTAACCGCGTCCAAGTTTTATTTGTGTACACGAAAGCAAACAGGTTACGGGAGCAAGAGAGTGGTCAGTTATTTCGATGGGGATCTGGAATTAACTGCCTTTTATCATGTTAAGAATCTCCTGCAGTCATGGCTCCGAGTAATATACACCCAGGATAAAATATACCGTTTGTCCCGAATCCATCAAAATTCGAACCTCTGACTGATCCACCAACCGCCATTCCCCCCCCCCCCCCGTCTCGCCAACAATATCGACGAAAAACAATAATTCACTCGGAAACGTTTGGCAAGAATAAAAATTAAGGATTGAGCCGCTTACGCGTTCAATCGTAAATCTCAAGGTCAAGTAAACTGTTACGGTCTGTGTAGGAGTTCGGACTTTGTGGCCTGCGCGATCTGTGGGATTGCAGATTTTTCAAATTTCCCGTCGTAACCAGAAAAATCGTGAAAAAAAACGATTCAGACCGAAAAGACGAGAAATTTCGAAAAATGTAGTTCGTGGCTCTGTGAAAAAGTCGAGTTTTAGGGTCTGCCCCCTGGCCTGCGAACGTCGATAGATAATCATCGGTTTGGACGACTGTGTTTGGTAGAAAAAAAGGAAATCCTCGGGGCTCGAAGATTGCGAGCGAGGCATGACAACACGTGGCGCACTCTGACGTTGCCAGCATGTTGTTTCTCTCACACTCGGCGTTGGAGCCTCCCCCCGCCCTCGCAGCAACAAATCTGCGGCGAGGTTATAAGTCTCGGAAGCCAGTGAATGCGGGCAATAAATATTTAGCGTTTGTGAGAATAAAAAGAAAAAAAAAACCCCGAATGGAAATCGTTTTTTATGAATAGAAATTGGTCTCGCCCGCATTTTCGAATTGCGTGACGCGGTCGCCATCATTTTTTTTCGTATGTTCGTTTTTTAGGACTCGATACTTTTGAGGCTCATTTATAATTTTGACCAGTCGCACAGAGAATCGAGAAGAATTTTCCATGTCGAGAAAAAAACGCGGGTCATGGTCTATCGGCTTTAATGGCGTAGAGAAAAAAAATCAAACATGGCTGCCCCATACACGTGAGCCTATCTCAAAGTTACAAGAAAATCTGAGACCATGGGGTTCGCGGAGAGGTGTCAGTTTTCTGAGGAAACACATGCCCCATGCCCGTGTATATATCGTTCCCTGTGTGTGTGTCTGTGTATGAGAATGTGCCTGCAGCGACCACCGAGCATCCCTTCCCCGTACCCAACGATCCTAAAATACTTTTTTCTGCACGCACCAATAACCGCGCGGTCTCAAGTTATCATTTTTGTAACTCTAGCTTCTTCAGCTACTGAATAACAAGCAACGCGCGCTTTGAAAAACAATGACTACGAGAATCAGAAGAACTGCCTACCAACAAATAGTCCGAGAGCCATCAAGCATAGCAAAAACGTCTCACTTCCGGTTGACCGGACCATCGACGACGATAATTCTTCAACTTTATCTTTCGGTAATTCCCAAGCTTTTCTCCTCTCGCTCTCTAATTCACAGCTCAAAATTTCATCTTTCCCCCCGAGACAAAAAATAACCTCGAAATCCACTTTTTTTCTCATCGCCCTATGCAGGTCTCCACGATAAAAAATCCCCTTCTCATTGGTTCAACGAATTCAGCTTTTTTTAGGTTATTTTCCGCGATCTTTTTCTTTTGTTCCCGGTGCAAATTGTTGCTTATTTTATTGATCGTCGACCATTATTCTTCATCCTTATTGTTCGGCATTTTCGAAGCTTTTTTTCTCTGTCCAATTATCACAGACTCAAATTTCATTTTGCTCGAGACAATAAATTTTTTTTCTGCAGGGCCTGCACGATAAAAAAAAGTCTGCTTCTCTCAAAATTCAGTTTGTTTAGGTTATTTTCCGCGATCTTTCTTTTCCGGCGGAAATAATTGTTAATCTTCTCGATCTTTGTGCAATCGAGCGACGAGACGAAGTGAACGCAAAGTTTACAACACGTGGAGAGATGCAGTGCACCAAATCCGTGCACGAGGACATTTTTTTCCGAGTATAGGGGCACTGTGAAAAGAAGAGAAAAGGGTGGGGAGGGGAGGGGAGGGAAAGCAGAGAATATGAGGCAAAGTACATATGTACGTTGCGAGCTGTGCTACATGCGGAGGGAGCGAGAGAGAGAGAGAGAGAGAGAGAGAGAGGGACCGTGTGTAAGAGGATTCGCGTGATGCTTTCGTACGCGGAGGCTTCCAATCCGCAAGAACCCGACGACCCGCTTTTCTCCTTGGTAGAGCCCCCGGGAGACCCTTGAAAAATATTATCCCCGGTCATTCGAACCTCTGCCGGCTCTGCTATATATTTTTTAAATTCTTTTCACCGACCTACGTCAGTCAAACTTTTCATTTCGTTTTTTTCTTTTCTCCTCAACCTTCTCTTTTCCTAGCAGCGCGTTATTCTATACAAGGCAAGATATGCGCATGTGTATACCTCCCAAGAACAATAGTAGACGGTAGTACGATACTTTATGACGATTGCACTGTTACTTTCGTATAAAAATCGTTTCACGTTGCTAGAAATATAATATACAAATAAAAAGAAGAAAAAATAAAATAAATACGAGAAATAAAAGATGGAGAAAAAAATACAGCAACAATGAGAGACGCAGGGTTTAGAGCTCTTTCCGGTATTAATGGCGTGTACTTCGCCCACTTGGACATTTCGAAAGCACCAATTCGGAGCGTTCGTCCGATTGGGAGGAAGTTTAGCTTATCGCGCCTCCAAATATTGCTGAATAATCTATTTACTTCATTTTTTTTCGCCATTAGTTCCACGCGCTCACGACGTAAACGCATTTTTTTTCCGAAGCCATTTTTTGAGGTTAGAAAGATCGTGCCGCGAAAAGACTCGATTGACTGATGACTACAGAGAATTTCACCGTTTGCTTTCGGTCTCAAATGGACTTTGTGTTCGTACGTTTGTGTAAACTCCTCGTCGAATTCTTGGGAAGCGAAATTGTAGTATGTGTACACACAAAAGTGTAGACACACTCTAAAGCGATTCTGGTGTCCAGCAGGAAACTCACGATGGCACAGCTCGCACAACTGGTGGCTGCTCTGCCAAGAACGGCCCAGGCCCAGGCTATTCCTCCAGACCATCTCTCCGACTCGTATTTACCGGCTAGAGGGAGCCATTTAGTATTTGAAAAGGCTCTGCTCCAGGTAAAGCTCGTCGTAGCAGCCACAGAACCCCGAGAGCAGGTATATCGTGTACCTGTCTTCTCTATAGCATCTATACAATTTACGGATCGTTTTCTCTCCGAGCGAACCGAAAGAGCGAGAAGCAGACGACGCCGAGACAAAAGCGATGGTCTGGTAGGGAAAGAGCGTGAGAGAGGGGCAGAGGGGGAGAGGGAGAAGATGCCTACGCCAACCCACACGCGGTCCTAACCATAACCTCTTCCCTAAATTCGTACGGTGCAATGCGAGAGTATAAGTTACAGCTTGGGCAAAAAAAATATCGTCCCCATCATTTTATTACGGGGTTATTGTAATCGATGGTTGCATGCGAACATATCCGACTGCCATAAACTCCCAATTTGCAATATTTCTCGTTGGTAGAATTTTTCACCTTCATTACACTTTATTCTCATCTCCTCCGACGATCAACCAGCTTTTTCTTAATCCCTGCACATTTTTTTTCATTTTTTTTCGGAGCTTAACCCGATTTTGGGATCAACTTATTCTGAACTCGTTTTTCGACGCTTTTGATGATGACGATTCGTGCTCCTTGCAAAAAAAAGGGTTTTGTTCACCTTTGCTAGAAATTCTCGGGTATTAGGATTACTTGTTCCGCCTGGGACGAACCAGTTTAGCCTGAGATTGCGATTTGTCGCTGCAAACTCATCGAAATTGCGAAAAAAATTTATGTGATGATTTTTTATTCACAATTTTTTAAACTTCGCGTAGATCGCTTCGAGATAAATAAAAATCACAGCAGCTCATTTCTTGAGGAGGGGAGAGCAACGTGCGTCTTCATCCTTCCCATCGGGGGATATCAACCTTCCCCTAGAAATACGAGAAAAACGTACAGTAACGTTTTTATCGACCGACGTAACAAAATTAGAATATTTAAAATCATTTCGCTTATCGGCTGTTGGTAATATTATCCCACGTCTTCAGTGTCTACTGGAGGACCATTCGTCGGTACAACAGCTCCCCACGGATCAATTTTGATGAAAACGAAATTTCCGATGCATCGAAATCCAACAATTTGTGGCGAATTACGGAAATTTTTTTAAATTTCTCCGAGTGTTTGCCGGTCGACCACTCAACACTTCGCTGTATCGCCCGTCGACGTCGAAGGAATCTAGTTGATGGAGCACCGGAAGAAGGAAATGAAACTTTGGCGCATTCACTCAACTCTCCGGCGGTTATCTTCCGATAGTAAGATATCGACTGTCGATCAAATTGACCAGCAGTCGGTCAGTTATCGGCAACCCCAATGTTGAACTTTTCGAAAAAAATCATGATAAATAAGGCACGACGAATGCCGAATCTCCTAATAATTGTAAGAGCAATGCAAAAATATCCTCCCACGTTTTTCACGCTAAAAGGAATGAACCGATGTGGAAAATGATTTTTTACGGAATTGGCATAAAAAAAATCTAACATTTCATTCTCCCTTCAACTCCAAATCTGACCAATAATGAAATGATTCTAATAAATGAAAACTCAAAAATGGAAATATTACGAAAATTCCAGCTTTTATTCTGGATTTTTTTTTTCTAGAAACTTTTTTTATTTTCACGTTTGTAATCTTTGAGCATTTTTTTTCTTAACTACATCTACTGTCGAAGGAAAACAGAAAATTATATTTCTCCTCTTTAATCAAAATTGCAATGATGGAACATTTTTCACCCCATTCAAAAATAACTGCCGATGCATTTGCAAATGCACGACTGCAGTACCTTATCAACAAACCTCGAACAGATAGAAATTAAGAGAAAATTGCAAGTTCGAGTCACAGAAAATTGAGCGTTCTCTTTCCATTCTCCAAGCAACTATTCCAAGCCTGCTAGATAAGCTCATCCAGAGTGCGGAACAATGCACTCTCGAGTGCATAATTGTGTTCGTGAACACAGTTTAACAAACAGACCAACTTTACGAATAAAACCGAAAAAATACGATGTTAGTTTTTTTCCCAAAATCGAAAAAAAAAGGTTAAAATAATTCTCTCCATTATTTTCCCCAAATTCGATAGGACCAACGTGATAAAAAAAATTAAATTCGACAAAAATTCGTTAAAAATCACTGCTCGATCCTTAACCTCAAGGAATCGCTAAAAAAATTGAGAAATTTTGAAAAAAGTGTCAAAATTATTCGAATCCAAAAATAACCGTCCAAAGCATCGATTTCGATGAATAAATAAAGTTATTTAATTACAAAAATCAATGATTAACCATACGGCGTCGCAAAATTTCCAAAACACGCGAGATTTTTTTCCACATCTCCCAGGAAGTAACTAAAAAGAAGCCCAAAGGTGACATTTGACTAGCGAAAAAGGCGTGTGGTACAGAAACGACTCGGACAAAGCGGAAGTCACGAACTCCCTGTATGTAGGAAAACGCAAATTGTCGCACCAATACATCTAAAAAACATACACACTTAGATGCACAAAGAAAGAGAGAGAGAGAGGGAGAGAGAGAGAGAGGGAGAGGGAGAGAGGGAGCGACTGTCAGAATGTCGTTTATTTTCTTGCTATATCGTGGCAACCCGTGCCCCTTTCACGCCTCTATTTATCCACGTAGCGGTATGATATTACACCCTGAGGCACACTTGGAGGCCAACTCGCCCTTCACGCTACCGCGCACACGTTACCGTCAATTTCGAATCTCTCTCTCTCTCTCTCTCTCTCTCTTCTCAATCCTACCCCCTCTCCTCGCCCCTTTCCAAATATCCCTCTCGTGCTCTACTCGACCGATCGCTGAGCCACGCCCAATAATAGCCCCCAACACTCCGTCAAACGACTAGTTCATTGGCCCACGGTGACTTTGCTTTACCACACAAGCCGCCCACCTCCTCTCTCTCTCTCTATCTCTCTCTTTCCCTCCCCCCTCTCCTTTCTCCCCCTCCTCCCCTCTCTCTCTCTCTCTCTCTCTCTCTCTGTCAGCCTTTTCACCTCCTTTCGCAATTCATTTTTCCTTCTCCTCTCTCTCTCTTTCTCCCTCACTCTCGTTATTTCGTTTGTTGTCGCTCTAAAAAAAAAAAAATAAGCTCTTTTTCTTCGAGTGTCAAACGCCCAAATTCAAATGACTCGTCAAAGCCTGCCAGTCACTCGTTCCAAGAAATATTTAGTTTTCCACGGACTAGACGTCGCCTTCTTATGGCCACCTGCGCTGACTGTCGTTATCCACCACGTTCAAAATATTTAGCAAGGATGACCGAGCTTCATTGAGGCATTTTACCTATTTTCTTATTATTGGCCTGCTTTTCCGGTAATCGCGTATCATATTGAAAAAAAAAAAAAAAAAAAAAAAAAAAAAAAAAACTTTTGGAACGATTGAATGTAATGACGTGGCTTCGGGCTCGTCGATAGACTCAAAAAATATTGATTTCGGATTGCGAAACCAGGACAAGGGTACGTCGAGCCTGGGACTTGAAAAATTCTGTAACCTCGATGGAAATTTATTGGAAAATTAATGCCGAGAAAAAATTGGAATTTTTAATTTTTCCAGGGCATAGAAAAAAAAAATTCGAGATTTAAAATTCTTCGTGAATTTTTCTCAAAAACCGTTGAATCTGATTTCCGCATTGCAGATTTCTCATCCCCAAATTCCAGTCGAAATAAAAAAAAAACAATTTTTAATTCCCCAATAAAAAAAAATGCACGTCGCCCAAGAAACTGCATCCTCCGTTCCAATTTTCATTCCAAATGCACTCCAAAGAGCTCTTCACCCTTAAACCGAATCATGTGCACGAATCAGTAAATTATCCGCTCGCGATACGATAAATAAAAAAGAGTGACATGCGAATGATTAAAAAAGAATAAGAAGAAGCGAAAACGTGCCACAGAATAAAATGCCGAGGAGGATGCAAGTCCGCGATGAATATACATCGCTAATATATTAAGTGGCGTCATGGAGTTGGGTGTCAAATATCGTTTTATAAACCTCTTAATGCCGAGCATCATTGATCGAATAATAGAAATTATTCCCTCGGTGGTTCGATGGTAGAATGGGCATCAGGGCATATGAGCGAGAAGCATGCAATATAGGAGCATCTGTTCGTGGCGAGCAGGTGCGGAGTTCGGATCGGGTTTCCAAGCCCCAAGTGGATTAAAGAATTGTCAAACGTTTTTGTAGGGTCACGTGCGAAGTGTCAAAATAAATCGTAACAGACTATTATTTACTGCTCGGGATGAAATCATTTTTCCCCAAGCTGGTTCGACCTAAAAAAAAATCAGATTTTTAAAAAACCCAATCAAACGTGTTTCAAGGTCAAGGTAAACATTTTTTTTATAATAAAAAATGACCTTGGGACGACCTTGACCTTGAAAGAAAGTTTGTAATCATTCTTTTCGACAATCGAACGTCATCGAGGATTTTCGAAATAAATAAAAATGAATTCGTAATCGAATCGTCGAAAAGTTACGACCTTAGGTCAAGCTCAAAGTTGAGTTTTATGAATATTTGCAAAAAATGAGCTTGGGATGACCTTGACGTTGAAAAAATTTTGTAATTATTTAGCTCGAGAATGGAACCTCTTGGGGAACTTTCGAAATAATGAAAAATAAAATATAAATTCGTAATCAAACGGCAGAAAATATTTGCAGAAAAAAAAAACGTTTTTTTGTTTTTTTTTTTTTAATATTTTTTCTTGAAATAATAAAAAGAAAAAAATGATGGCAACAGTTTACGAATAAGAAAGTTGCAAATGCTTCGTATTATAATTCGCATAGGAAAAAAGTTGAACAGTGTATATAGAAGTTTGGAAATTTGAGAGAAAGTTAATAAAAATGTTATCAGGTCTTCCATTATCCGGCATTTAAGTATCTCGCCCGAGGGATTCCCCGAGAGTGGCGAATTAGCTATATCGATATATGAGTGGGTAAACGGTTAATTGCAAAGTTTCCTCCATTTACTTCGATATGTCTCTGGAGCAGCGGCGCACTGGCACGTATTAAAATACTGGATAACTGTGCGCCTCGCAGTGAGACCCTTCGAGCTAGAAAAATAATGAAAAAAAAAAAAAAACAATGTCGTCCGAGCAAAAGAGCCGGAACGTAGTCCAAGAGTCGTCGCCCAACGCCCCGGGTTATAAACTTCTTGAAAAAGTAAAAATGCCTCGCAGACTAGAGAAATGGTTTATAGCTGAGCCAAAGAGGATCCGACAATTTACTCCAGCCTTCACTAAATTTACGTATACTCTCGAATGTACAATTTGTACATAAATTTGAGAGAGCCCGGCAAAGAAGAAAAGCTTCCGAGAAAATTGGAGATTTTTTATCAATTTTTTCGTTCTCGAAATTAAAATTTTTTATTTTAACAAAATTATCGATTTTTTTAAATAAAAAAAATAATACATTTTTCCTCGTTTGCTCATAGTCCCTTAATGCGGACGTTCGTTTATTAATCTTTTCGAAATTTCGCGAAATTGCATGATTTTTTTGAAAAATGTGGAATTTTCGTTTTTTTTTTGGCATCTCAAAATTCAAATTTTCTTCAAAATTACAAATTGAGTAAAATTGTAAAATTTTTTAGTTCGGAAAAAATGAAATTCCACTTTTTTCGTACAGTACGTTTATGCGGACGATCAGTGATCAGAATTTTTGTAATTTCGCCCAAATTTTATGACGAAAATTTCGCAAAATTGGACAATTTTTAAAATTTATTTATTATTTATTTATTATTTATTCATTTATCATTCATTATTTATTTATTATTTATTTACTATTTATTTATTATTTATTTATTATTTATTTATTATTTATTATTTATTTATTTATTATTTATTATTTATTTATTATTTATTTATTTATTATTTATTTATTTATTATTTATTTATTATTTACTTATTATTTATTTATTATTTATTATTCTTGTTGCTGAATCGTCGTTGAACAAAAGTTGACAGAGTCCTTGTCGATTTGGCAAGTGAATTTTTTTTTCTGTCCGCGATTGCTTAGGAGGGATAGCTCTCGAGACAAAATTAAGCTACACGGTTAAACGACATTGAATATCGAAGTAATACGGGTCGATTGAGCAGGCAGGGTTGTTGCGATGCTCGAGTGTGCAGAGCACAACCCCCGAGCCATTTAGGATGGCCACCCCTCAAATTTCTTTTTTAGAGTCTCGACTGCCCGCCGAGAAACAAATATGAGGGTTCACAGTGTTGAACGACCATCAGCTCATGTCGATGTTGTTGTTGTTTTTTATTTCGTAAAATTGTTTCAAGAAAAAAAAAATGTTAAAAATTTTATTTATTTATCTCAATCGTAAGAATTATTTCGCCACAATAAAAAGGGCAATTATTATTGGAAATAACTGTCTACGTGTTTATATGGATATACACATTCTTGGGACGCGAAAATAATTTCCAGACGCGTCCGTTCTGTTGGAATGCTTCGCTTATCCAGACTCCCAGATCTTCCAGCTCCTATTTCTCGCGTGCTTTCATTCGGTTCACCACACTCGACATCCTGCCGATTCTGATCTTCCATCGAGAAAACATACTTCACGCATTCCGAACGATAGTCTTTATCCACGAATTATTATTTCACGCCTTAACAAACTATTGTGAACGATTTGAACAAAAAAAAAAAAAAATCGCTTCGAAAACAGACGTTTTTCGATTTGGGGGTGAAGATAATGGAAATAAAAACGAGAGTCGATCAAATTTAATTTTTTATTCAAATTTAATTTTTATTTTTCATTTCAATTTAATTTTCATGTTTTGTTTGAATTTAATTTTTGTTTTGTTTGAATTTAATTTTTATTTTTCGTTTACGTTGAGTTTTAATTTTTTATTTAAATTGAATTTTTATTTCTTATTCAAATTGAATTCCTATTTTTTATTTCAAATGAATTATTTTTTTTTTTTAAATTTAAATTGAATTTTTATTGTTTATTTTCTTCGATGTTTTTTTTTTTTTTTTTTTTTTTTTTTTTTTTTTTTTTTTTTTTTTTTTTTTTTTTTTTTTTTTTTTAAATTTTTTTTTTTTTTTTTTTTTTTTTTTTT
>JAPYYS010001901.1:0-11617 GCA_030522525.1 Campopleginae sp. 14b
ATATTGAAGAGATGGTGTGACAATTTCACGACCATGAGGAAGCTCATAATTGAATAAGGGACTTCAAAAAATAAAACGTAGTCTTATCGAAGCTGGTATAACTTTGCGATATATTTTTTTTTTTTCTCAATTTTTCGAGTATTTACAATATACTGAAAGCAGCGAAAACTAAACGAAGTTTACTGATATATATATATATATATATATATATATATTTTTAAATTATTTAAAAAAACAATTGTTCTTAACAAAATGTTAATTTTTTTCATAAAGAGTTTACTCATGGTCGGGGAAATTTTATCTCCTCTTGGATACTTTGTACAAAAACATGCTCAATTTTCGTAGTTCTCATATTATTTTTCATTCCAACGCTCAAGAGGGATAATTAATGATGATAGAATTCTCAAAATTTGGTATGATGATAGAATTCTCAAAATTTGGTATATTTTTACATAAAGTATTCACAAGGTCGTGTACAAATTTGATCACGATTATGAAGCCATTTAATGATCAATTAACAGCGAGAAATTTCATCGTATTATGTACCATATTATATCCGACAATATTATGTCCATATTATGTACGCACAAAAATAAATAAACGTTCAATTGCTATTTCTGAAAAAACGTTATCCCTTCAAATTTTGTCTGTTTATTTCATGGTTAAATTATTTAGCACAATTTTTTCGATCACTCCTCTACCCAACTCTGATTGAAACGATATCAAGAAATTTAACTCGAAAAAAAAATTTCAAGTTCAGAGATTCGATCCATCGTCGTTAGAGTCACTATCTCGAGACTCCTTAATTAAGTGCAAAAACCAGTATTTGAATTTTGAGAGTCGGCTTGATATTTAGCGATTTTTAATTGGGTTGTTGGTTTTCATCTGTCTTTCAATTTCTTATAGTCTTTTTATAATTTTGGAATCAAGAATATTGGATTATAATGTGTTTTCATTACGTGTTTAAGTTTTAACCTCACTTTTCGTGCATCCCGTTTCTGTCAAAGTATATAACGCATCAATATATTTATATCGGTTAGCCGGGTAATAGGGAAACACTAGCGCCACGGCCAAAAATATCGTTACTCAAACGTTTTACGGGACCGTCCAGTCAGCATTACGTTCGGTGTCCTTCCCTCTAGTCTCCCTGGATAGATCGATGGTTGGGTACATATTTTTCTCTCGCTCGACGTTTTCATTATTATTATTATTATCCTCCGAGGGCTTTATTTTGGATATTCGTTGTTGGATTTGCGCGGTTTGCCCAGTTTGCTGGTCGTATTGCATATGGCGTCGTCCGTCGGCCTTGCGTTAGACTAGTATTCGCAAGAGCCGGGTTCGATTGGATCGTCAATAGCGCATTTTCTACCAATTGTGAACAATTTATTTTTGTAAATCATAAGCAACAGTGACTCAACGATGACGGCTGTTATTGGATTTAGTGATTCTCAGGAATCTGCACTGATGGACGATGCAACTTATCGCCAATTGGAATGTGAATTACAAAACGCCAATCCAATGTGAGTAAAACAAACATAAACGTTCTAAGATTTACCGCCAATTCGCCTCCCCCGTTATTTCCAACTGAATAATTTATATTTAACGTTCATTTCCGCTTAACAATCAGTCGATTCTTGACATTTTACCAACAAAATTCGCAGTGAGGTGTCTCGTGGCACCGTGTACACACCAACTGTGCGAAACAATTGAGTGGTTATTAAAAACTGTCGGAAGAAAACGCGCCAAGTGTATCAAAAAATGTCGTTGGACAATTGCGTCATTTTGGAAAAAACTGCATGTTACTACTTTATAGCTTTTGCTCTTCCTATTACTTGATCACCTTCTGCAAATAGTGACTGACCAAACGTTCGTTTTAAAGGTCATCGCAATCTAAAATGACAATAAACATTAAAAAATTAGTAAATCGTTCTTGATGACTCTACAAATCGAACGAATTGATAAAAATTCGTCTATTCTCTTTTGAGATCGACCATCACGTATGTTTATTTTAATTTTATTTTCACGCCTTAAACAGTTATCCGGCCCTTTTAAACGACGACGTCATGGAAACTGAACAAAAGTGTAATTTAATGTTTGTTCCTGCACCACCGGCAAACATACCAGTTCTGGACGAATTTCCTGGCAAATACAACTTTCAAATGACATTGAATAACAAGGGAGCTGGTAAACATTGCGTGGTAAGTATTGCATCCAAATTTCAACCTTCCTTGGAAACACATGGGTCTCGGGGATCCTACCATTTGTGACTGCACCCGGAGTCGCTAAAAGAAATCCGAAAAAATTCAAATAAATAGTTCAGTATCCATAAAAAAAGAGCATGACTCGGTGATGGATAAAAATTCTTTTTCATCATTATACACGAAACCAAAAATTCATGCTATCCACTGAATGGGTCCCCTGAACCTGTGCGTCTACGGAGGCTCAATATTTTGAATCTGACAAAACTCGGAGCGACCGGAAAGTCAATTTAACGCTAAAAACTTGTGCACTTTGTACATTGGGTGAAAAAAAACTTGAAAAATGCAAAAGTTGTCAACAAAATGTTCCTTTATCCTGTTTATTGCGTTTCCAGTACTCGGAGTCGTTGAAAAAAATTTTTCTAAACATGGAGCAGACTCTGCCGCTAAGATTTGAATGCCAGCCCTTTGTGGAAGGTTTGTGGGTCCGCTCGACGATGGTATTCAGTCTCGATCAATACAGGAGCGAGCCGGTCTTGAGATGCCACAATCACATGGCGTTGACAACGGCGGCGAACGCCGTCGGTCCGGAGATAGTGAAGCACGTCGTGCGTTGTTTGCATCGGTCGAGCCTTTACGAGAACGACGGGAATCACTTGTCGGTAGTGACGCCGTTGGGAATGCCTCAGGCGGGTTCGGACTACGTGCCGATGAATTTCCAATTTTTCTGTAAGAACAGCTGCACCTCCGGCATGAATCGACGTCCCACCGAATTGGTATTGACCTTGGAGACTCAGAGCCGCGAGGTGCTCGGTCGCCGAAGAGTTCCCGTTCGGATCTGCAGCTGTCCGAAGCGGGACAAGGAAAAAGAAGAGGCGGAGAACAAGTCGGGACTGCATGTGGGAAAAAAACGTAAACTAAGCGTTTCCGCAGGGAAAAGATCTGTCACTCCTGGAAATATTGACGCCCGGGAATATACCGTTCAGTTTAAAATTCCAGGCAAAGAAAATTACCAGACGGTGGTGAAACACGCTTATAACTTGTTGTCCGGTCAGGCTAATATCACGGGCCAACATGAATTCCTCCGACCTTACATGGAAGACTTGCAACACAAAATGCAATAACTCTGTTTTTATGATTATTCCTACAATTATTTTTAATATTCATGAAAAACCTTAGTTTTATTTTGGAACCAGTTTTACAGAAGGTATTCACATTGAAATGGAACCTCTAACGCTCCTGGTGAGATTTGGGGTCCATTCAGAGAATCATTCATGCGGGACCACTCGAGTTTTTAAACGTTAATTAAACGTTATTTTTAAGCTTTTTAGGATAAATGACAGACGTGCATAATTTTGATGCATAAGAGTCGAATTTTCTGCCCTTATCGTGATGGGAGATTCGGACGATTTTCCAAACTTACTTTCTTTTTTTTTTGTGTCTGTTTCAACTGAACGATTCACTGGCCAAGACCTTGTGATCGTTTTACTTTTTTTTTTAACTCAAAATTGTCTGCTCGACGTTTATGATGAGTTACGGGAGCTAATCATGGTGCCAGAATTACGGTAATCAGAATTTTTGAATTTTTTATCACTTAATCGAGTTTTTTGTCCACACAATCTTCCATTACGCTTCGCCGTTGCGATTTATTCTGGTGCTGCATCGCCATTAAAATTCCTTTACGAAAATCCATTTTATTCATAAAAGCCTACTTTGGTAGAGTTTTTTTTTAAATTAATCACTGCATTTATTAAGTTTAACATATTCCTAAGTGGCCGATATCGTGCCAAAGCTCGATTCGTAGATTTTAATATACCAGTTGACTTGTGCGCATGCGGAGAAGGAAGAAGATGTTGTATAATGTTCTTCGAATTATTATATTTGAATAAATATTTTGTTACGATCAAATGAAAATACGAGAAATAATCGACAGAAATTAACGAAACTTACTGACTTGTTAATTATAAAGTGAAATTTTCTTTTTTTTTTTTGCATGGAAAATGAGGACTTTGTTAATTTCTATTGGATAATATTAATTTACAACTAAATTTCGAGTCCCTCGCCGAGTCGGGCATCGAGCAATTCGATAACGACAAAATTAATCCCAAGGGCTTGCGGCAAAGGTGCCAAATGGCAGGCAAGCGGTGCCGCACTCTCTTCCAGTTTCGCCACGAGCCTTCGTACCTTGACTTCCGTTCCGTCGTTGTTTTTGCCAAGCATCGACCATTGGCCAACGTTTTCTGTGCCCGATGCTGCTATCCAGGCTTGTTCGTTCTCGTACTGCATTGGAAAAGAGAAAAAAAAGTAAAATTTGACGGATTGAATTTCAGAGTCGATGGTAAAAAATATACGGGACCTGGAAGAAGAAAAGGTCGCCAGCATGGCGAAGAATATAACTGGAGTCCGGACCGAAAGGTAAAGGCAATGGAATCCTGGCGATTTTTCCATTGAAATAAGTTTGGGCGCCTTCGTGGCCTGTCGCGAGATGCTGCACAAGAAAATTGGCGGAAACGAGTTGTTTGCAGCTCGTGTATCGCGACAGTGGACAAAGGAATGAAGAATTATTTATGGACTCGGTGGATCTTCCCCAAGTAGGAGTTTGTGGCGCGCTCAAGAGACCGGAAGCACTGGTATAAACGCGATTCGCGCTGTGGCAGTGAATCGACGAGTTGATCGAAGTTTCGTTGGCTCTTGACAATTCTCCGGTGCTGGCTGATTTGGTTCGATCGTTCTGGCACAATTCACCGAGTCTCCTGTACGCTGCGGGACGCCCGTCGATCGTTCGATTGTTCTCATCGATGAGGGTCGCCACCGAGAGATTCTCGGCCGATGCTGCCTTATCGAATCCACCTGAGCAATTATCGTCCTCAATGTATCATTTCAACCTCGCTAAATAGCCGAAAAAAATATGTTTCCCAAGTTTTCCTCATATCTTATTCTTACCCAGGAGTAGCCTCGCGATCGAGGACTTGACTTTGCTCGATGACAGCCGTCGATTATTGTCACTCCCGTGTCCGCTGGTCTCGAGCTTTTTGTTGCTCCTACCAAAAAGTTTTTCTCGCAGAGATGAATTGCCAGGCGATAAATCATGCCGATTTTCGTCCTCGAAAGCTTCGCGAATATTTCTTTGCACTTCGTCCGCCAAGAGGCAACGACCTTGACCGAGCCTGACTCTGCAAACTGGACAACGAGGAGTCTTGGCCCTGCAACCGACGCAAAGTATGTGCCCGTGAACGCACTGCGACACCGGCGAGGTGGCACTTTCCAGACAAACTGGACACTCGAGAGCTTTGACAGTACCGGAAATCGCTTTGGCAAGCTTTTTCGCAACTTCCGGAAGTGGACCAGCCAGAGCCACACCATCCTCCGAGTCACGATTCTCCTCGTGGAAACTCCGCCACACTTCCAGTCTCACCAAATCCCCGGACTCTCTCTGGATCAGTGAAGCTATTTCTTTCACTCCTAGCCCAACGAGGTCAGTCCCATCGATGTCGAGCAAACAATCCCCGGCTCTAAATTTAGTTATTAAACACAAACACACGTTTTTTTTAATCCACAATGAATCCGACGATAACTACTAAAAATCAATAAATAAAAATATAAATAAATGGAAAAATTAACAAACAAACAAATATATAAATGAATAAACTAATCAAATAATTTATTGTTCAATGAACAGATGAATAAATAAACAGATAAAAAATAGATAAATAAATGAAAAATAAGCAAATAAACAAATAAATCAATGGGAATATGAATAAATTAATTAATGAATAAATGAATTAATAAATGAACACACGAATAAATAAATAAGTAAATATAGAAATAAATGAATAAATGAACAAATGAATAAATAAATTACTGAATGAATAGATAAGTAAATGAATAAACAAATGAATAAAAATAAAAATGAATGAAAGAATAAAAGTGAATGTACAGGGACGAAGGTTTCACCTGAGTCCCGCTAAATCGGCGATGCTTCCAGTCTCGACGTATCCGACCCACGGATACGGGTCCCATTTCGATCTCGAAAGATGAAATCCGACCAACTTTTTGTTCTCGTTATTATTGAGTGGGTCGTCGATTTTGAGGACTACCAACGTTCTGGAGGGTTGAGTAATAATCAAAACATCCTGATTGCTTTCCGGCGCGGTCATGACGACCTTGACCCCAGCAGCTTCGGCGAGGAATCTTGATCTGCGAGAGAGAAAGAAATCGCACATCACGCTCAAAGTTTACAAAATCCTATAATATTTTTTTTCTTTCGAAACTAATTTCAAAACCGAGGGATGAATTTCTCATGGACCGTTTCACAGAAATCGCTCGTTCGACTGAAGCCATTTTTTCTCCTTCAAATGCAACCGAACATCTCGCGTGTCCATGTATGCAAATGTACTACGGTTTACTCCGCATTACCGCGATAAATTTCGTTGACCAGTCGGCCTCGTGAGTTTAATTAAATTTCGCCACAATCGAGCTCGTCGCTTTATTTTTTAATCCTCCAAATCCTTATGAACTCGTTTTTTTTTCCCAATAAACCCTCATCACGATATTTTTCACATTTAACGAGAATTTTTTTTTATTTTCCATCCTACCGTGGGTGTCGGTTCTTTCTGGAACGACGCACTTCGCGGATTATTCCAAACGAGTATAGCTCCTCATAGACGCAGAAACTGTATGTACGCGAGTCGCTTATGCCGTACCGGCCCGAGCTGCCCGCGACCAGGTAAAAGTCGCTCACCTTCACCCAAATGTATTCTCTTCCCGTGCACTTGGCATTGATATTACAGAGAAATAAATAAAAAACAAAACCATTTTCTGCTCCATTTTCATTCTCGTTTCGTCATTATTATCGAATTTCAATAATAAACAACGTATTACAATTCCGGTAAGTCAGTTTTATCCATTTTTATATATTCTATGTACAGACGTCATTTATTTTCTCGACCTTGATACGACCTCAACTAAAATTATTAAGCTGCCTCGTCGTTTTTTTCTTTTTTTTTCAATCATTTTTTTCTCAAAATGATAAATAAACATTTATACAGTCTCGTCGTAATTTCTCAAACCGTTATTGGGATATGTCGGAATGTCCTTGATTACGAGTTCTAATCGTACACGCAAGTATGGACGTTGTGATTTTTTTCATAATTTGCATTTACGGAGAATCAGGTTGATGTCGACAATGCAGTTTTTTTTGTGCTCAATGATGAGCAGGGAATTAAATCTCGAGGCTCTCGTGGAAGATCGCCAAGATTTCGTCCTCTCGAGAGCCTTGACATTTTTGAAACTTTTTTCATACACACAACTGGGGTAGATCCTCATTGAGAATTCTGCGGGAAAATGGACTGCTGCGAATACACTAAACAAATTCACTAGCGATCTCGTTCGATGGTTTTTGTAAAATAAACTTTTTCCTATCGCGTTTTAATGTCTCAATGTTTCGGTCGGGCGTTTTACATTATTATTCGTCCTTTTCTTCTGAACTTTTCTATTTTATTTGCTGTCTAGGTACGCCATCAGTTGGACTAATAATTAAGCTGCTGGCTATGGCTGCGGTGGCTGTAAAAATATTGCGAGAAGAAAAATGTCGCTTCCGAGAGAGACACTACTGTTGAAAAATCGCAGCTACGGGATTTTATTTTTGAGTCGTAAAATTCTAAGCACGAATATTTGTACGATACGATATATATATATATTTTTTTTTCTCCTAAAAATTGCAACAGTGGAACATATGCCGCAATAAATTTTCCTGATTCTCCAACTAGAGGACTTCTCCGCGCGGTTGAGTAAGAAATAAATGATATAAAGTTGTTGTTGGAGACGAGCGGGAAAAAGGGATTTCGGTCTCGATAAATGCTGCGAGGAAGTTCGAGCGAGATTTTAGCTTCATCCCTAACCTCTCAAATCTATTATATGATATGCTTTTTGTTGCACTGCTCAAAAGTGGTGAAAAATATTTCTCAAAAATGAGATTGGTCGCACAGGGTCCATAAGATCGCCCTCGAGACACGACGAGCTTTTTTTTAGTTTATACCAAACGATAAATATAACGAAGAGACGTTCGAGATTGGAAGCGGGTCGAAAGACTGGAGGATTGTCAGATAAAAGCGAAAAAAACTGATAGCGTGTCGCATAGAGAAAAAATATAGTAAATTGGTAAATGCAGATCGAATCTCGAGACACAGGGGACGTGAAGTTTGCAGGCCGCGTCCCAAATCGTCAGGGATCAGTACTCCGGCATAAAGGACAAAGGTTTGGACTGCTGGAAGTGTCTGGGACAAGATTCACTGATACAAAATGTTCAAGCACTGATTGAGCGTGAGGAGAGTCGCATGAGCCGTCGCCTTGAGCACCAGGAGATCAGGATCAAGATGAAGGCTAGAATTTTCTATTGTCTGCGCCAGAGCATGATTTTGTTTCTCCACTCTGTTCAATTGCTCTCTGCAGTTGGCAAACGCGTCCAGAACTTCCAGTTTCGAGACCGGACTCCGGTTTGTACTCGTGGAGAGTTCTCTCGGCGGCAAAGGAGGGTGACTGCTCGCTATCGCTCGGGTATACATCTCCGTAACTGCTCTCAGCTTGTCCACCCATTCCTGGCGAGCTCGAGCGTCGGTGGCTCTCAGTTTTATCATGTCGCCTGAGGAAAAATTAATAATTCATCACCTTTGGAGATTTTGGTCGCTCGGTTTTTAGTTTCAAGTCGTGCGAATCATAAGAAATGGTAAAGAAACGTTGGGATCGAAAATCTACAAATACCGGTTGCAGAGTTGACGGTGAACGTGTTGGAATCCTCGTCGCTAGGAGCAATAACAGCCCCGGCAAGATAAATGGAACATCTGGGCCTCTGGTTCTTCTCGGATTCGCTGAGAAAATAATGCAGCTCGCCAGTTTCGGGACTGAGGATGAACCATCGATACTGCCAGCCTTTCATGGCATTTGTGTATTTGTGCAATAAACCCTCGTACGTTTGTCTTATTTGAGCGTTCATTTTTTTTCCTTTGTTTTGAGCTTATGTCGATTATATTTCTCTCACTTTTCACATTAGAATTGATAAAAATTCTTCGTAATGGAGATCTTGAAAATTAAACACATCTCGAGCTCGAGAAACTGTCATTCGAAGCTGACATTTGGCTATTTTGAGGTTAGTACGAAATTCCACGGACTGTTCAGCGGCTCGACGCTCGACGTTCCTATTTATTTCATTGACACATCAGGCGACACCCGAAAACCTCGAACCGCAGGTTTCCATTTTTCAAAACATCAAATTTTCTTGCTTTTCATTACTTCTATGTTAACGTGGCGACAGTAACCGCAGCGATGCCAAAAAAATGACGAATTCGATAATTCTAAAGCCAATGGAATGATAAAGATAAAATTCAACGTAATGTAAAGGTTGAGGAGGGTGGTGGCTGGACACAACAATATGTTCCCATGTTATAAGATAATTTGAAATTAATGGGATTCCATGGAGTTTAGTGAGCATGCTCTTTAGTATTAAATTTTAATATATATTTTTTATGATTTTTCTTCTACATAGTTTTCGAGTAATTGAACACTAGAGTTTACATGAATAAGCATAGGATTCAGATATATATATATATATATATATATATATATATATATATATATAGGTATATCTCACGCAATTGTAAACTCACCTATGTAGACGAAAAATAGAAAAAAAATTGTGTCATCGTATTTGATGCTAAAGAATATTATCACCAAATTATATTAAATTCTTATCATATGGTCCTATATCGGCAACCTCCTTAATGGACTTGTGGCTTTTAAAATCACTTAATGATTTCGGAAAATACGTCGTAGGGGTCATCAAGGGTCAAGTTTCAATGAAAAATTGTCAAGATTGATTGTTTTAGTGTTTTATAAATGAACCTATAATAAACGGAGATTGCACTCCGTTATGTTTAACAGTCGTACATAAAAATATACATTTTTCAACTTTGGAACGCGACGACTTTTAGTATCAGGCCGTCCACAACGTTTGTCGTACATCCACGCTACGCGAGTTGTCATCACTTTTTCCTTATCTCTTATTTCATTATCTCAAAAATAAAAACTGAATCATGAAATATAAAAAATAGAAGAGTTCATTTGTAATCAACGACAAAAATTCTTAAATTCTCTGAGAAATTTGAATAAAAAAATAATTCTTTGATTCCAGCGATGAGCTGCTACGACTAAAACTTAATAATTCTCTCCATAGGAAGTAAAAAGTTAATGCGCCCTTTAGGCTGAACTTGACCCGTAAAGTAAGGACCTTGGCCAGCAATGGCTTTCTCTCCAACGAGTATAAACCTTTGACAAAGAAAAATCAACAGTTTCCGATCGAATCGTTGAAAACGAATTTTTGCGACGCGTTTAAAATGAACGCAACAGCGAAAACGTTCTTACCTCTCGGTCGAACGTCCTCAGAAGATCTAGAACTCATAAGAAAACGAAAAACAAAACAAAACATAATTTGAGCGAAGGCGATAACAGTGAAAATACAGAAAAGACGCGGTCGGACAGGATTGCGGTTACGATGATTATTTGGCGAGGCCTTCGGCGACGAGTTGGTCGCGTACGACCGGCAACTCGATCTCGTAATCGCCATCCAACGGGACTGCGTCGTTGGGCGAAGATTTTCTCAGGATTTTAGCATCGACAAGATCGTTCAACGGTACGAGCTTTTCCATTCGTTGTACAACGTTCTCCGCTGCTTTCCCATTCACCAGAGGGATCCCGAGATCTGTTATCGAAATTTGCGGATGTAACGATAATGGAGAAAAACGAAAGTCGAACACTTTTTCATTCTAAAAAGGAAAATAAATTCGACTCACTTGTGACAATGCAGGAAATGCCCAGCGCCGCTGGTGACATGAAATCTTTCGTCATTTCTCTAATTTCTGTATGATTTACAATCGCTGTATTTCCATAGTCGACGAAATAGACAAGCGCTTGAGTCGGCGTTGCGCTACGATTCAAACAAACCCCGCGGTACCACGAACCCTCCCAGATTGCCAAGCAAAGCTCGTTCTCCCTCGGTATGTAGTGCGTTTTCGTTGACCCGCAATATCTCTGTAGCTAAAAAAAAATTCATTCGAGGTAAAAACTTACATTTTCACTCCGCCGTAGACGCACATCCGTCTGGGGCGTCCATACAGCGAACGCCGTGAATTTTTCGTTCTTCCAATCGATTACCATTGAATAGAAATAATTAGAAAACAATTTTTATCCATCACCCGGGGTGGACTCTCATGCGTGTCTAGGGAAGTGCGCTAGTGAAGGAAGTGCGTCGGATGACGTTGACGTTTGCATCGTTGAAATACAACGGAATTCATTTTTTTCTTTGCCAATGCCGATTATTTGTCTTCAGAATGAAATTGTCATTAAAAAACGATCGGTTTTTGGCTCCA
>JAPYYS010001902.1:0-15247 GCA_030522525.1 Campopleginae sp. 14b
GATTTTTATTGACTATTTGTTCAATCTTTAAAATGACCCGAATATTTCGAGCCGATATATTTTTCTGGACATAAAAACCGACCATTTTACCATAACAATCAAGTTCTTCATATAAATAATGAGCTTTGACAAAGAAAATAACGAATTTCGTTGCATTCCAACGATGTAAACTCCAACGTCGTATAAAAAAATATATTAAGTATTAAATATAATTAAATATAATATTGTAAATTATTGATAATGGACAAGAGAAAACTTACGGTAAGAGTAGAACCGTCTTTGTAATTGACTCGAACATCACCGGATGCCAATTGGGTTGCAAAACCAATTCCAGGCACAGCGACTTTGTTCATACTACAAGTTGAGCCACGAACAGAATTCGAACGACGAGATCTCGACGTAGAGGTCGAGACGACGGAGCACGTACCATCGAACGAAGGCATCTGGATTTTGCGTCAATTTAGATTCAAATTTTTAAAACAATTTTTTTTTCATATTTGGAATAAAAATATTAATATTAAATAAATAATTATTTTAATAATTTAATATTGAATAATATTATGTCACGGCAGCACCCTTTATATATTTTTTCGTCCCTCGACCGTCACAATTAAATAAATAATTCAATTTAATACTTAATATTAAATAATATTAAATAAGAATAAAAAATATTATGCTGAATACAGTCGAATACGAAAACTGGAAATTTTGGACTCAAAATTTCGTTGATTGGATAAAACGACTCACCACTGAGGGACTGTTGGTCGTTCGGGAAATGTTTTCTTTGCCCTCGCTGCACGGTGTCGTGTTAAGGGCCGCGATTGGCCGGCGTCCTATGATTGCTGGAAAATAAGAATGTCCAGTGGCAGACTCGAGGGACGCCAAGCTGGATTCCAAGAGCAAGCAGCGCTGATATATTTCTGTGTAGTACGCGTGGTATTCCTCCAGTTCACGGGGAATGTCACCCTCTGTGTACCATCTGCCAGAATTACCTTCGGTTATTTTAATGACCGAATCAACTTGGGTTATCTGAAATTTCAACATTTTTCATTCATTCGTTTATTTAATCTGTTTATTTATCAATTTGTTTAGTTAATTTGATGAGTTTATTTATTTATTCAATTAATTAAATATCGAGAAATCAACTTGATCGAAAAAATGGACTTCGCAGACGGGATGAGGTCCATTCTCTACTCATTTATGAATTAATTTATTTATTTATTCATTTCATCAGTTCATTGAGTAATTTTTCTAAATTTATTAATTTATTTAATTAATTATTATCAAGATAAATTAATCTACCCTAACTTTATCGAAAAAATGGACTCCGCGGTCGGGAGGCGGTCCATTGTTCACTCATTTGTTTATCAGTTTATTCAGTTAATTTTATTAATTCATGATTTAATTTTATTAATTAATTATCAAGAAAAATTGATCGTAGCTTAACTTGATCGAAAAAATCGACTTCGCAGTCAGGATGTCTTTCATTCTTCACTTATTAATTTATTCGATCAGTCTATCTAGTCTAATTTATTAATCAATTATGAAGAAAAATCGGTCGTACCTTGACTTGATCGAAAAAGTGGACTTCGCAGTCGGGATGCGGTCCATTCTCCATGAATAAACATTTAGCTCTATTGGTGTAGAGCGTAAGTTTTGGAGTTTTGGCGCGTACGAGTTTGACGAATCGTGCTGCGTACAAATATTTTCTATGATGTTTTACGGGCAGGCTCTCATAAGAGTGGATCGCGTCTGCTCCCCGAACCGGTAAGGGTGGAGGTTCGTCACTTACGCGTTGACTCTCCGTGGGTTTGTACAGCACGATTCGTAATCCGTCGCTGGATATTCGGCAAACCTCGCTGACGCGGTCCTGGCCGATCGAGAAACATAAATATGAAAAATAATTCTCAAAATTTCAATAAAAATTGAAAACCCATCGTGCCAAAGATTTTCTTACCTCGGCACCTTTCTTTTTTATAAATTCGATGCAAACTTCGCCGTTTTCGAGAATCGAGAGAATCGCGTTTTTGGTTCGATGTCTCGAGGCTTGGAGTCGAGTGGAATTCAAAGGAGGAATATCGAGTTTGCTGTTCGCTTCGTTCTGGCAATCGGCGCCCTTTTCGGGGTCTCGATCGCGTTGTCTTTGTCGTTCCGCTCTGTGGCCGCTCGATTCTTCTCTGTTTTCGTAATTGCTGTGCTGGGAAGTCTCGGAAAATATTCGACTCCGCGGAGGTTTCGGAATGCCGAAGAGAATGGAATTGTCGTCTCGGGACTCGCGAACCGCCCATCGTTCGGTTTCTCGTTGATGTCGATTTGCCTGGAGATGGCGAGACAAAGAATCGGCGGCCGGCTCGCTCCGGGCGCTGAACTGAGGCCCCAGAGCGTTCAGCAACGGGGCCGACACGGCTCGCTCTTCCGAACGCGATCGCATCCTCGTAAAACGACCGCACGACGAAAGAGTTCGACCTAAACCCGAGTCGATCGTTCCCTCTCCTGACATTTCTTTCCCCATCCCTACTCGTTCCTGATAAGGACGATCTTTGTCCAACGAAGCAATGAACGGATGTTTCGAAATCTCTCTCAATTTGATCCTCTCGCGAGGATTCTTTTTCAAAAGCTTGTCGATCAAATCTCGAGCGTTGTCTGACAAATGACTCGGCATCGCGTAATCCGCCATTGCGACGCGCGTCAGAGTACTTTTCACCGCGTCCGTGTCAAACGGCGGCTTTCCGATCAACAACGTATAGAGCATGCAACCCAAACTCCAGACATCGGCCTCGAGACCGTGGGAAGCTCTCGTGGCGACCTTTTCGGACGGAATCTCAAAATTATATTTGTGGAAACTTTTTTTTTCGCATTTTTTGGGCTGAGAAATCTTTTTCAGACACAAAATGAATTTGGCGAGGAAATGATCGATTAATCACTTACTTCCGGTGATATGTAATTAGGCGTTCCGCACATCGTCAAGTGTTTTTCATCCGGGCGAGTCAGCTGGGTAGCTAATCCAAAATCAGCAATTTTCTGTTTGTTTAACATTCAAAGATCATCAATACTGTGAGTCTGAGAGGATGAGAGGATAACGGTTATGAAAATCAAGTTCCCAGCGTTCGAATCCAACGAAAAATACCATTTTCTATTCATTTTTTGTTCTATTTTGCAAACTGGGACAATTTTTGTACCAATTTTCTTTTTGGATCCTGAAAAAACGATCGTTTATTGTCCTGACCCGATATCGAATAAGAATCGTGAGCTCCGCTCACGCAGGACAAAATTTCATTGCATTTCTACGATCCAAACTTCAACACCGTCTGTAAGGGCGACACTGAAGTCCGCAACGTTGCGATCCAATGAAAAATACGATTTTCTATTTATTTTTTGTTCAATTTAAAAAACCAGGACAATTTTCGTATCGATTCTTTCGTTGGATCCGAAAAAAACGATCGTGTATTGTCCTGACTCAATATCAAATAGGAATCATGAGCTCTGTTCAAGACAAAACAGAACTTTGTTGCATTCCAACGATGCAAATCTTAGGATCAAAAAAAATGAAAACGGGGAATCAAAATTTACTCACCACTTGCATGTCTCGGGTGAGCAACAGATTGGAGAGCGACATGTCTCTGTGAAGTATCTGATGCGAGTGCAAGTACAAGAGACCCTGTACAACTTGCCTTATTATCCGCCCGGCTGTGAAAATTACATTTCCCATTGAGTCGCCGTGAGGAAGCTTTTGATTTTATCGTTGAATGATTGAAAAAAAAAATGAGAAAAAGTCAAGAAATGTTTACCTTGTTCCTCCGGAAGGGCCAGCGAGCCTTGAGCCTTGAGAAATCTGTGGAGCTCTCCGTTGTGACATAACTCCAGGACCAGGTAAACGTAATTGGCGTCCTCGAAGAATGCGTACAATTCCAGAATGGCCGGATGCTTCAGTCTGGAGTGGATAGCGACCTCTTGGTACACTCTACCCTCCATCCTGGCCGCTTGGGTAAGCTTTTTGTCGATCTGGCAAGAATTCGGAGGAATATTTAATAGAAAAGTCGATCGTAGGAGCAAAATGCTCTGAAATGGGAAAATTATGACGCCAAAGTTGGATCACGTTGAAGTTTGCATCGTTGGAACGCGACGGATTGAAAGCATTTATTGGATTTCTTTGAAAGCGGAGCCAAAAATTGAACGACAATGTTCGTCTTGAAAATGTTTGTAAATAAAAAAAACGTCAAAGAAATATTGAGATTTAAAAAATGAAGAACAATTTATCGAATTGTGAGAAAAAACATGCTCCATTTTTAATTTCGAGTGATATTTTGGACGAAATTGTCAAACGGAGAGTCGCTGGTTCAAAGTGACGCAGGAATTGTGCAGCAACAAGTGCTCCAGCGATAATAATAACAATCGGTAAAGTTAACCTAAAAGAAAAATACGTACCATTTTGATGGCGACATCCATTCCTGTTCGTAGACATTTTGCCCTGTAAACGCTGGCGAAGCCACCCTTTCCAAGCAGATTCAAGACTTCGTATTCCTGAGTAAACGAAAAGAAAGTGGAAATATAACACGAGCTTGGGGCAAGTTATCAAAAGTTTCCAAGCCAACGGCGAATTCGTTTGAAATGCTAACCTCAATGTGTTCGCCGAATCCTCCAGACAGCGGAGGCATTTTCCGAGACAATTATCACTACTCGCTGGAACACTGATCCTCATCCACGTAACACTTTTTTTCAATCTTTCAAAACATGCAATTCAACCGAGGCACTATAAAAAATGCGCTTAATTATGAAACGAGAAAATGCATCGCGTAAACAAGGTCCGTCAATTGGTACCATTGCATTGGCAACATCTTCACTTCCCGCGTCCCCCCGCCCCTCGAGACTGCAAGGACGGACCTACTAAAAATTACTCCCTGCGCTTCGTTTTGTTCGAAACGTTTCGACGCCAATTCGAGTCCATTCATTCGCAGGCTCGAAGAATGCTCGCGTGTTTATTCAGAAGACTTGAAAGTTAAAAAGTTGAAGGTTGAAAGTTAAAAATGCGAAACTTTCTCGAATTCGGCCTTGAAACTCAATCGATCTACGTGGAAGGAAAAAATATTCTACAATCTTCGGAAATAAACTCCAAAACATTCAGTTTTCCGCAATGCTGTGGATATCTTTCACGTGTTTCATGATCTCTAATGAAAAAAACGTTCGATCGAGCTGGGGATCGGGGAATATGATGGAGGACAGGAAATAAATATAATTATTAATGAAAATGTAAAAAGTTTCTGTGAATTTATCGACAAAGGCAGCAAACTTTTGGCTCTTCGTGGTCGATTTCAAATTCGTTGCTGTTTCCTCATGATGATTCTCGATCTTCCTGTATAAATTCCATATTTTTTTGCGGTTATGTATCCTTTTGTTTTTCAATTTTTCGGATCTTTATTAGTCTCGTGTGCGTACCACGCACATTTATATGGATTGATACTGACTTTTTTAAGCCCCAGAATGGAAAAAAATATAGACGTGGGGGCGCATCGGAGATAAAACGAGAAATTTTTGTTTTCCACTTGGAAAAATCGATGTCATAAAGTTATTGATTTTTGCATGATACGGTATTTCAAGGTTATAAAAAACGTTTTGGCTTAGAACGTGGAATTTATTGACATGAAATTTACGACAGTTTTCATACACCCAGCTCGGCTTCCTTCCTCTACTGAACGGATATTCATGCTTTTTTATAATCGACCTCGTCCCGGTAACACCCGTCTATATATATATATATCTCTTCTACGAGGCTTGACAGCGTTCGGGTGGACAGCCTGCCTGATTGTTAAAGAATTAACATTAATAAACAATAAAGATTTACAAACAATTTAAATAATAAATAATAATAATAACCAACAATTAATAATAATAACCAATAAATAATAATAATAATAAATAATGATAATAAACCGATAAAATAGAAATGAATGAATAAAAAGTCAAGATATAATTAAATAATAAATGAAAATAAATAATAAAATTTAAAAAAATAATGAATCAAACAATAAACATAATAAACTAATAAATATTATCTACAACGAGTGAAATCTGGGTCATTTTGACCCGTACAATCCTCCGTCTCCGACTGTTGAGCCGTTTTTGAGAAAAAGTAAGTATTAAAAATTTGCTGAAAATGAATATAACCCTTCGAGTACACACTGGGTCAATTTGACCCGAAAAATTTTGCATCGCCGATTGTTTGGTACTCGATGGCAACGCATGTTACAGAATTTAATTTTCGTTTCGACGGAACAGAACGATTTGAAAAAGGTCTCGGATCAAATTGACCCAATAATTACGAAATATTCAAATTTTCTGTGACTAAGTTTTCGCTATCGGGCAAAAGTTACGAAATTCTGTCCTTTGCAATGAAAATTGAAGCAATAACGTGGCGCTTACAACGTCGTAGTAACTTTCAGGATTGGAAACTTCCCCACCACTTTTCATTCGGCGTTTGCCATTTGCCATTCGAGACTCCGGCCGGCATTCCCTTCCAAATTGATTTCGTCATGCAGGTATCGCGGTTCGTCGTAATCTACCGAGATTGCTCTTGATTGCGATGGTTTTCCCCGTAGATCTCTCACATACTCCAGGAGGTCATCTCTTTTCCATATAAAAAAACAACAACGAGAAATATTAATTCATTCGCCTTTTCTATTCGTTGAACATATGTCGTTTTATTTTTTTATTTTGAAAATTTGAAAAATGTCTGAAGAGGCCGTTCGAACCTTTCTCGTCTCAATTCCTTTACCACATGGTCAAGAGCCCCACACTCTCCCTCACGAATTGTGACTGCCTGACGAGCGTCGTCTAAATCTCTAATGGTCTGACCCAAGTCCGTTTGTAATTTGCGTACTCGCTGCATTAATTTTTCTTTTTCAGCGGAAACACGGTCGAGCTGGAGGGAAAATTAATTAATTCTTTATAAATTATCAATTCATTGATTATCAATTTATCAATTATGAATTTATTAATTATTATTTTAATAATTATCAACTTATTAATTATTAATTTATCCATTATGAAATCATTAATTATTTATTTTTAAATTATTTATTTATTAATCAATCAATTCATTAATTAAGCATTGATTTCGGAGATTGAGGAAAATTTGAGAATTTTGTAATTTTCAATATTCTTTGAGCGGAAGATTGTTCTAGTCTTTTGGGATATAAACCGCGGCCATCATTTAAACAAAAAAAAAGCAATTGAAAAGTGTTATGATGGTTTTTTCCTGCGGAATTTGAAGATAAAAATAAGAATTGGGATTACATTTTCCTGGAGTGCCGTGAGGTCGCTGCTACAATTTTCGTATTCTATAGACTCGAGGACTTGCGCTTTTAGAACTTTAAAATCGATCACCGAACGTTTTGCCAGATCGGCGCAGCGTCTTCGTTGCTCTATCAATCTGGTATTTTCAGCGGTCAATTCGGCGATCTGCATTAATCCGGTTTTCTCCACATTCTGCACAGAACGAGCTTGCCTCAACAGTCCCTCCTTTGACTTTACCAACTCCGCCTCAAGTTCCGGCACTTTTTCGTCGTATTTGTTTACTACACTCTGCAATCTCACTTCTAGCTCTCGAGAGTGTCTAGTGAGATGCTAGAACACGAGCAAACAGCACGGGTGCGACATTCGGACCAATTTTTTTTGTTAAAATTCTGTGTACCAGAAACGCATTGTTTTATTCAGTCAATCAATTAGAAATTAAAAATCGCGAGACGCTGCTAATTGATTTATCAATTTAAATTCCAAGTCCTGTGTCTCGGCGAACCTTTTAACGCGCGATTCATCGGTCGTGAGGTTGGTACGAAAATGGCCAGCGCTTTCGTTTCGCGCACGTTTCGTGTTCCGAGAAAAAAAAACGTTATTACTCGTGATTCTTGAATTAACAAACAACAACACGTCCGACTCTCTTTTTTTCCCTCGGAATGAGCATTTCTTCGGCAAAAAGATCGCGTATTGATTTTTAAGTTATCTCTTTCGCTCTCGCGTAACCTCCGCGTGACCTTGGAAAGAGTCTATTTTGATGTTACGGCGAAATGCCCTTAGGATCGCGATATGAAATGTCGGGAATCTCAACAAAACACTTTTCATATGTTCCGATCACAACAATGCGAAGGTCATTCGCGGGAAACAGAAACGCCGAAAATCTTTTCTTTACTACATTTCCGGCACCCGGGTGTGAATAAAAATATATATTGTTCAAATATGTAGACGCGATGGCAAAATTTTGATGGACGCGTGCTTAAAATCGCCGCGATCTGTTGTAACGACGAAAGTGTTTGCGAAAAGCATTTCGTGGACATGGAAACCAATAAGAAGCATTTCCGTTCGATAACTAAAGGCGACGTCATTTTCCAAATTTTTTCGGAAATTAAGACAGCAATAATAGCAAAAAACTGACCTCAACTTGTAAACCGTGATCTTCCTTCAATTGGGAGATTTCTTCGAGCAGCGCTGTATTTCTTTCCATAAGAGATTGGTACACTACGTCCGTGAGTTCGTGTTCTGGCTCGGGGTTTTCTTCGAGCGGTCTGGGAAATTCATCGTCGTAGTAGTACTCGTCACCAAACGAATTATCATCGACCGACTCTTCATCAACTTTTGTAAGCTGCTTGTTCATGTTTCGAAGATCGTGAGAGTGAGCAAATATGAGAGTGTGAATTATCGAACGGCTCAAGATTTTGTGGATGCAGATTGGAAAATCTTTCTTTGCGAAGGAGGGAATGGGGGGGGGGGGGGGTTGTGTATTTGAAATAACGGTCACACCCGATGATTGTGATTGGATAGCGATCGTCCGGATGATAAGCCCGTCCTTGGACACCAAGATTCGCGTGTTTTAGAAAAAAACATTTTCATCCTTTTTTTGGCACGTTTAACTGTCAGCTGAGCGTCGTTGAGCCATAGACATCGGACGGATGTAGATTTTGATGTCAAAATAATCGAACTGTATACTCAAAATATCGTATACGCCCAGGGCGGGTGCAACGAGAGTAAACAAATAATTTCAGAAATTACCGAATACCAACGTAGAAAAAAAAATTCGTAAAAAATAACTACGAAAGCTCAAGGTCAAGCTCGAGGTCAAGATAATAAATAACTACGAGAGCTCAAGGTCAAAGTCCTGCAAAAAATGATGGACAAGAATAAAAATGCGATCGTCAAATTTGGTCCAAGGTCACCGGTGCCTGAGGGACGCGTGCGAAGTAAAAACACTTCTCCAACAATTGAAAAATGCATCCGATCGGAAATTCGGTAATTTTAAGCGTCCCTTATCGTCGAATCTGCAAAAAAAAATTTAATTTTTCTTTTTTGTGTATTATCACGTACACGAGGTCGAGAGCTGAAAAAAAAAAAAAACAATTTTTCATGAACAAAAGACTCGTACGAGCCAAATGACTTGGCAAGTCGGCATTTTTGCTGTTTTTTTATTATTTTTATTAAATAAATATATATGTGTCACAGTGCTGAGTCGAGATCGCGACGCAGCTCGGCGATTCACGTATTACGATGCTCGCATGTAACAAATATGATTGCCGAGCATGGCGTCGCATTATTACACATTATTCAACTATGGTAAATACCCTCTTTGCTAATATTCGCCGACATGACGTTAGACTTTTCGCTCTTTTGATGGTCAATTCTATTTTTCTCTTCCGTCGTTCCACGAACTATTGAAATAATTTTGATGGATAAACTCGAAAGCGAGGAATAAAAAGGAGAAGAAAAAATGGATGTGGATGGAAAAATAATAATGACAGGAGTGCCCGCCGATATTAGCCTGACACGCGCACTCACGCACACATTTATTTCATTGCACAATCATTCTTCATATAAAAAGACAACGCAATGGATTTTTCACGCGCATTTTGAAAACCGCGTCGATAATGGATGTGAGTCGAATTCACTTGGATAGCTCATGGACATGGGGAATGGGGAAACGAGACATTTCACTAGAAATTTCAAAATCTTCACCATTTTTGTTTGCTGGAAAAAATTCACAATGATTTCACAGTCCATTAGAATTTCCATGGCTCAATTTCGAAGTAAATAAAAGCAAAAATTCCCAAAATTCGACATCGAGCAAATTTGTCAGAAAATTGAGCTAAAATTGAGCTCTGATTTCCTCGTATCGCACGTGTTTTTTTCTCTTTTTTTATGCTTCGCATATATTTCTACATATTTACAATATACATTAAGTACCGAGGCGCACTCACACACACACACGGGAATAAATGTTTGACCCTAAAACGGTAAGCTCATTTTTCGTTGGGCTCAAAATGACCCCAAATTTGAGAAATTCGTATCTCCTTCAAAATTCAACGAAAACAGTTCGAGCTGGGCTCATTTTTTTCGTTTCTTAATGCAGGATCACGTGAGCCTCGGGCAATTTTGCTCACATTCGAAAGATTATGAAAAAATTCGGTAAAACGACGAAAAAATCGGATTTACAATCGTCCGGGGTCATTCTGACCCCAGGATACCGTTCCAGGGTCAAATTCGCATGGGAGTTCTTGACACTCGCTCGGCAATGAAATAAATTAAAGTCGGACGGATAGAATTGGGACGGCCTGCCTATTCACAAGTCTCCATGCGACTGTAAATATTTCGCACGAATTAATTAAAAACTACAAACACACCTTATCGTATATTTTTCTACTAACAGTCGGACACAACGATTCTCAACATCATAAATATCATCGTTTTGTAATTAAATACTAGTTCCTTCATTAGACTTCCGATCGTGGGGGAATTTCCATTTTTTCCATCCGGCAAACCCGCAGTCCAGAGAAAAGTTTGAATTTATTAATTTTCCCAAAAATTTTGATTGAAATTTGAAGATAAAAATGAAAACATTATTCAATTCCGCGCCGTTGTCTTTTTCTGCAGTTCGATGATGCATTTTCGAAAGAAAAAAAAAACGTTTCCGCGGTCGCGCGATTTCCATGATTTGATTTAAAAAAAAAAACAAAAGGAAAACTCTCAATAAAAATCGTAAATTTCAATACGATAATATTCAGTATCACGTTTCGGCTATTTGCCATTTTCTCCAAAAAATATACATATTCGCCCCCTTATTTATCGTCCAGCGAGAAAAATAAACAAAAAAAGGATTAAAAAAAATCTTTCCATGGATCAAAGAGGGTGGCTACACGCAACAACAATGTTGCCACGTTGAAAGCAAAATCCGAAATGATCAGAATTCAATGAAAGAAATGATCAGAATTCAATGAAATTCCCTGAGCATACTCTTTAGTATTAAATACCAATTTACAATTTTTTCAAGATTTTTCTTCTACATAGTTTTCGAGTAATTCGACACTATAATTTCCATGCGCAAGCATAGGATTCAGATATATATAGATATATTTTTAGCATATTGAAAACTCGAATTATTCGAAAACTATGTAGACAAAAGATAGAAAAAAATTTGTGTCATCGTATTTGATGCTGAAGAAAATTATCACGAAATTTAATGAAATTCTTATCGTATCGTCGTATCGTATCGTAACCAACCTCCTGAACTGTCAGGGGAAAAGTTTGGTTTCCGGGCTGGAAAGAAAGGGATTTTCGGATTAAGTACACACGTAACGAATAACAATATAAATTATGTACAAAATGAAAGTTCTCGCGAGTAATAAAAGTAAATAAAGGTGGTAGTTTCTGGGAGAGTTAAGTTTGTGAGATTCGGGTGTGGTATGTGGAATGAGATCGACGATCGTTGGTCGATGGTTTGAGATAGAAAAACGACGATATTTAAATCTACAAAAAGTTTGTAGATTGGGTAAATAAGATGCGACGTATGATTTACGGAGGCGTCGGTACGTCGCCTCGTTTTTGAAAAAATACCTGACAAGTTCGTTAAGCACGAGGCTCCGGAATATTATTCGTTGATAATAAATTCGTAAAATCGATCAAAAAAGACCGAACCTCTTTTTGGAAGAGCCGGTGCTCCTCTTTTTTCTAGCCGGCGCCGTAACTTCAGGGTTTTCGTTATTCCCAACGGCCACGTTGCTCGCCGGCGTCAATTTGCTTCTGACGTGTTCGTCGAGCAACGCTTGCATATCCATTTGCCATTGTTCGAGCTGCTGGCTGAGCTCGATTTTTTGCTGGATCGCTTCCATTAATTGACTGTTTGCTTGTAAGACGTCGATCCTCGTTCTTGCGAGTTCGACTTCGGCACGATTTTTCCTAGCGACTGCTTGATCGCGAACCGCGTAAGCTTGAGCCCGCACTTCGTCCTTCGTAAGCTCCGAATCCTCGATGTCTCCTCTCGCTCGATCTCGCTCTTCTCTCACGCCTCGAAGCTCCGCCTCACAAACGCTCAACTTACTCGTCGTATCGAGCAACGCCTCTCCACGACGTTTCAACTCTTCCTGCACTTGTTTCAATTGCCGATTCGTACTGTCCAACTCTTCGGTCACACGATGCAGCTCTACAGCCAATCCCAACTCGCTGGGAGCTCCTCGCCCGGACAGGGCGAGACTGAACACCTCTTCGACGAGATCCGATAATGTTCCGGGTGGACAATTCGCCTGGTCAATGAAACAAAACGAAAAGAATGTGATCGAGTGCAATTTTGAGGGAAAAAAATAATATTCCCGGCTGGGAAAGAGTTCTGGGTAAAAATAGAAAGAGAAAATGATGCTGAAGCTCGCAGCGTTGGAATGCAACGAAAAATATTTATTTTTATTGATTATTTTTATCATTTTTTTTGTCATCGCTCATTTTTCGAGCAGATATTTTTTTCTGGAGGCAAAAACCGATCGTTTTATCATCGAAATTTAGTTCTGAATATAAATAATGGGCTTTGGCAAGGCAAAAAAGAATTTCGTTGCATTCCAACGATGCAAACTTCAACGTAATGAAAAAAAAAAAAAAACATTTTTCTGGTAAATACAAATTTCCGATGAATTAAAAATTGATATTCACGCGTAGATCTCTCGAGGCGCGAAAAATTTGTGGAAAAATAAACAACTTTCACGATTGCGAGTTCAATGACGTCAGAAATAAATGAGACATAGTTTTTTTTTCTCGTTTTTATTTGTTTAATGGGCCAAGGAAATTATTGGGAAAATATTCGATGGAATGTCGATGCCAATAAATTGTTTTCGATAGCTGAACGATATAATAAACCAGAAATGACGACGAGAATCTAAGTTTGCCGGAAGTTGTTGTGAAAATAGATAATAGAAAGATTTTCCGATTGCACGGCTCGCCTTCCAAATTGGCGAGAATTTTCGAAGACGAAACGGCTTGGAAGTAAAAAAAACAAGTGTCAATAAAAAAAAAAAGTGAAACTCACCTGTTCGGGGGTTTCGGTATTGCCGATGAGGAGCATGGATTCGTCGCAGTCGCTTTGAAGCCCGGAGTCATCTTCGCCGCGTCTCAAATGGGATGCGAGTTCGCGGAGACGTTTGCACGCTCTCGCTATTTCGGTTCTGGGCTCCTGTTCGGCATCCCCGAGAGAACTTCCGCTCACATCGCACTCCATTTCCGCGAGCAATGATCTCGGTGGCTTCTGTATCGAGCCTGATCTTGCTCTTCTCTCAGCTTCGATCGCTGCCAATTGAGTCGCCAGTTCATCTCTTTTTAATATTTAAGAAAAAAATTCGATCAACAACCATTTTCGATTCGATAATAACGAGGTCGATTTTTCATTCTGAGTTGAAAAATTTGCTTGATCATCATCCTCGCTATTCTAATTCATTATAATTAATATTGCAATTATTTACAACTCTCAAAAGTCGAATAAATCTCTCAAATTTAATAAAATCGAAATTAAATGTAATAATATTTGAAAAATACGAACGTCCCATTTTTATAGAATTTTTCATATTTTTATCATTTCATTATATTTATTTATTTATCTCACGGTCTGGCAATATGGGAGAATGAGGAGGTGGCCCGTAGCGCAGTGGTTAGCGCTCTGGACTCAGACTCCGCGGGTCCCGGGATCGACTCCCACTCGGATCACCTTTTTATTCGCTCATCATTGCTGGACCGTGTCTCGTCACATTTATTTATTTATAAAATTCCATTAATTAATTATTCTATCAATTAATTTAATTAACGAATTAAATAAAATGCATAAATTTATTTAATTAATAAATTGATAACTCAATAAATTAAATAATTATTCATATCAATTTGTTTATTTATTCATTTAGTAAATTATTCATTTACTTATTCATTAAATTGTTTATTCATTCATTTATCAAATTATTGATTTATTTATTTATTTAATTAATTAATTATTCACTAAATAATAAATTTATTCAATGAATTAATTTTTTTATTTGTTTATATTTGAATTTGTATATATTTTTATTAAATATATGATGATTTCGAAAAGTGTGGAGACGTTTTCGAGGGTTACGTTTTCAAGAAACAAACCAAAATCAACGTTGCCCCTTATTGATCGGAAAATAAGGTGCGATCTGTTTTTGTAATGGAACATCGATCATGTAGAAAAATATTAAACCTTGCTTCAGGACTAGTATTCGAGGACTCGTTATTTTTGGCAGTTATCTCAAGAGTCTTGAAAGATAATCGTGCATCAAAGCGCTGGGCATATGTTTCCTTACGCCTGGACGATTGAGGTCAATGCCTTTTTTCAATATGGAAACGACGTGAATAGACCGAAGAATTGCGCAACGCCGAGGTCTTTACAGACCAGGACGTGAAAGTATTTTTGAATATTCGCTAAATAGATGTGAACAATTTTGAAAAATCGATAGGTAGCAGTTTTTCGTTATTAATTAATTGAAAAATTTGTTATTATTTTTTAATTTTATATTTTTTGCAACTTACTGCGAGAAATTTCATTTTCAAGTTTTATTTCTTTTTATTTTCTTGTTCTAGGATATAGAAATTGAGCGAACCTTTCTTGTTCGGCGACTCTCGCCCGGTGATCAGCCTCGTGACTCAGTCTTTCAAGGGCCACGGCTCTCTCCTCAGCCTCCTCGAGAGCAGCAACTGCCCGGGCTCGTTCTTCTCGTAATTCGAGCGATCTCCTCTCGAGTTCCGTCCTCTGGGCGGAAACCAGTTGCACCTGGACAAAGTACAACGATTCAAAAAACGTAAACCAAAACGAGAAGAATGAATAAAAATGGAAAAAAAGATGAAAAAAAAAAAAAAAAAAAAAAAAAAAAAAAAAAAAAAAAAAAAAAAAAAAAAAAAAAAAAATAAAAAAAAAAAAAAAAAAAAAAAAAAAAAAAAAAAA
>JAPYYS010001903.1:0-16995 GCA_030522525.1 Campopleginae sp. 14b
TGTATACACAGCGGGTGGCGCTTAGTTCATCGGTGAATTTAGCATCTATCTCGATCACTGCGTTTGTCTCTTATTATTATTTGCCTCGTTATTGGTAACACGGTTTCTCGATTGTCTTGTCGTTTTTCCGAATTTTCACGACAGCGCGAATTTTGGAAATTTGGAAAAAAATCATCGAATCTGTTTTCGAACGAATCCAATAAATGAAATCTATTCGTCAATATTTTTTCACATAGAACGCACTCGTCGCAATTTCTGTTTATCTACGGCCAACAAAATGCATTCTTAAAAAAGAAAAAGAAAAAAACAAAAATTTGTGTACGTGCTGGCGAATAAAGAACTTCAAGGCTACTCTCGCATCGATAAAATCCATCGCGGCCGATGACGACAATACTTGAAAAAATATATTTCCCCCGCTATCTTCTCTCGCGCTCTCTTTTCCCGACTCTTTCGTTCGGTCACGAAAACAGGTACATCACGTTCCAATCAGGTCTTCACAAATGTGTGGCCTGCATACAGAAATGCATCAGATTCCTCTCGGAAAGTGCCAGAGGAGTGCAGAGTCCCAGAGGAAAGAAAACATTTTTGAGACGATAAAAAAATTCTCACCGAATTGTCTCGATGCGAGACTTGCAGTCTTCTGGTTTCGATTTATTCATCGAAATCGCCCGTTTACAAAAATATGAGGAAATCCGAAAATAATTTACTGTGGTCAATAGAATATTCTGGGACTTTTTATGAGCTCGCGAAAGCCACATTTCAAATTTATATACTCGGTTGAGACATTTTTTAAATGGGCTTAAAAATTAAGTCAAAGCTGAAAAACGAAAAAATAAAAATTGAGAGGAAAAGCAAGATTGGAACAAGATGACGCATCGCACCCATAACTCAAGTGGTCTTTATGTTCCTGTCAGAGACTTTCCATCTTTTTCGAAGCCCCTGCTCCGAAACTGCTTCTCTAGATTTTGGTCTTTGGCTGTCTGGCGAGTACGAAAAGTTTCACAACGTTTTGAGAACAGCAGGTGCTCGGATGAGATGGCCGAGCCGTGAAACTCATCAACTCATCTATAGAGTTGGATTTTATTGGAAAGCGTTGCGATGAGGGAGATCTAACTGCGGGGACCTCAAAAGAGGGCCGTGTGCTTTGCCAACAAAAGCACTATATGCATATATTTTAATACATTCAAACACATATCTATATATTCACGGGTAGAAAGTGAAATTTGGCAGAAAGTCAAAAATCAATTCCGGGAGTGCTTTTTAGCTTTTGTACCGACAACTAACACGGTGAGGAATGAGTTTTTTCGAGAAAAATCTCGAAAGCCAATCGCCGAATTTTCTCATTTAAAATGTTTAAAATAATAAGAAAAAGCATAATTTTGATCGATTCTGAATCGAAAAAAAACTACAATAGCATAAATCTGCTCATCCGCTTTCGATCAATTTTGTTGGGATTCGAAATCGACCGCGATTTTTGGTCGCTCGCATTGATATTGACTTATGAGAAAAAATCGCGGTCCATAACGAAATAAACATCGTCAAGTTCCGCGACAGAAAAAAAGTTTGGTCGAAGTGAAGAGAAAACGAGGGTATCTTTTCTTGAAGACCGAGGTTATTTATTTGCGGATATCCGTTTGATTTGAAAATGTATATATTATTCGTGACAGCGAAGAAAATGTTGATGGATAAAGAGAATGGCCGATCACCGGATCGTCCTTTGACGAAAATGTATCATGCATAAGGTCGATGTCCGCTGACCGATTACCTCAGGGTCAGCTGCTGTAAAACAAAATAACCCAGAGTGTATATGTATTTATATACGCGTATATATGTATAGAGACAAATCAGCGCAATCCAGTTTCCTATCCACACGCACACACGCATGCATGCATATTTATATGTGTGTGTCTTGATATTTATGCACTTGTAAAAATTCGAGATTCTCGTCGCCGCGTTTATGGTATAACGATGCGGCGGAATCTCGCACCCTCGCCTTCCCCATCAGGTGACGTGTCGTTTTCGAGGATAAATCTGCCCCACCCCTCTGCATGCCTCCATCAGGAACGCATATATGCCATTAGTATCCGAGCGTGATATACGTACGGCGTTTCACACGAATTCGAACAATTTTTAGCCCGGCAAGTTTTCCGCAACGATCTAATTCTAGAACCGTGTATACCCTGCTCTGACATATCCACGTGCGCGGTTGGAAGGAAACTGCAACGACGACTTTGCTTCGCTGAACAATTAAGGAAAACTATATACCTATATGCATTTTTATTGATGATCGGTCATCACCACCGTTGCTTCAATTAATTGTGCAATAATTTTGATTATTATAATGACTTTGCCATATATTCCTTCGGTATCGGAGCTTTGCAGTGAATGATTATAAACGATCATCGCGCGAGCCCAATTAGCCACCGAAGGTTGCAAGAAAAATCCAATCAAAAAAAAAAAAAATCGAATATTTGAAACAATTATTCTGAGCGACGATATCACTTTGTTGTTGGGATATTTATCCTTTCGACGGTTTGCTCGGAAAGATTCTTTCCTAATTCATTTTTTCTTGCGTGCCATTGGCTTGCAAATTGGTCTTACTCGCTGGCTCAATTATAATTATTGCTCGGTTTTTTTTTTTTCCAACGAGAGTCATTGGAAAATGAAGCTATACTGGGAAAATGGTCAAGTTCTTTGGAGCTCGTGGATATATTCGTTGATTTTTCTTGACTTGAAAATGAATTTTTTTTCATGAAACAATACGAAATGGGATGATTTAATTGTTGTGTGTCGTAGAACAAATTTATGAAATTTGTTATTTGTGAAAAAGGATGAAACGATGCTTTTTTGTTTTTGTTTTTAATACAAATAAATAACCTGATGAGCCTGGACAAACGTTGAGTAAAAGGATGCGGAATATTGGCAGGATATTAATAGTCTATCGATTTTGTTATCTCTCGCCTGGTCTCATCGTGTACTTGATCTGCGCGGAGGAAGAAGATCTCTAAGAAGATGAGACATAAGCCGCACACATAACCACCACACTGTGGAAAGGAACGCGTTGTGCGCAAATTCAGGCGGGCTATTCGCGTCGTCATCTCATCATGACTCATTCCTATGAATAGAATTTTCCTCTTCTACCTTCGCATTCGCGTCGCGAGTGCTCGCGAATCGTCGCGCTTTTGCTCCACTCGCTACTATTCATCTTCGTCTTCTTCCACCTCTTTCCACTACTTCGCGAAGAATTAATTGAAGAATCTCGGTTGCGTACATTTCCTTATCCACAATCTTGAGTCTTTATCTCGTTCGTCAACATTTCAAACGAGATGACACGTTGCAAAGAATTACTTGAGCTTGGTCGTTCATATTTATTTTGTCAATCAATGTCAACCAAACACGTTGACTTTTCGAAACTCACTCAATCCGTTATTTCTACGCACTTGTCTTAGGGTAATTTTTACTATTTATTGATGATTCGAAAAATGGCGCCAAAAACGATAGAGCCACTTGCGTCATAGCGTTATACTTGCATATAAAAGTTCGGCGTGACTTTATAGACGCGCGTAGAATTCGTGAATCATCTATTACCATTCAAACGAGCCTCATTTTTTTTCTCTCCTTTTTTCCGGTCTCCGCTTTACCGTGTAATACACATTACTAAGCAATTCTTCGGTCAAATGGTAGCTTGGAAAGAAAAACTTGGAGGCCGACAGATCCCGCGTAAGCAAAATTCCCTCTTCCTCGTTTTCTCTCGCTCCCTCTCCGCTACTGTGATACGAAAACTTCCGTTCAACTATATTTCGAAATGAACCACATGGCTTTTCACATTCAATGCCCCAAGTTCCTCGAGTTCTGTGCCAGATGCTTTTTTCATTTGTTGTTCAAATTCGAAACTTCTTTTCAAAATTCGTGAAAATGCCTATATGCAAAATTTATCCGGATAAGCATCAAATTAATTTAAATAATATTTATCATTACTGTAACTATTCGACTACTCATTATCCTTCATTAGTCCCAAACAAATTTTTCGTAAGTTTTAAAATCTCGTTGCATCGTAATGCAAATGAATTTCCAAATAATTTATTTATCCCTTGAGCCGAATTAATAATTTATTCGGAGATAAACAACTTGGATTTCAATCCAAAAATGAATTTGAAAAACCACATTTTCACGAATCGGTCACGTTTCGATACAAAAACTTATATCCGCCGTGAGTAATTACAATAACGAGCATAATAACAAAAGTAGCTCGCGCTCATTTGATAAGCAAAGCGAACTGTGCGATAATTCTTTCCCGGCCGCTAACTTGCATTCCAATCTTTTTATCGCGATTTCTCCATCGTTAATCGTATTATTCCCCATCCAAACCTGAATTACGTCTTTTTTCTGTCATTTTTTTACATTGCTCCGTACGTCAATGCTGCGATATTGATTTGTCCAATGATCAAAGAATATCGCAGAAACGCTGCGAACAGCCGATTTATCATTTTTCCATTTAATTATAATTGTCACATTCGTATGTGTAGCTCAGTGTGTCAACCGCAAGTGAGAAATCCAGTGAAAAATCCTTCGTTCTGCATTGACGCACATAATTATATGTACAACGCATTTTTTCCGTCTCGTATCAATGAGCTTAAACTTTATAAACGTTGCTACGATAAATAGTTACGAACTGTAACTGCTCGCGATATCAAAACTATTATTGATACTCCCCTAGTTTATTCGTCATTCAAGAACCGAGTGTCATTCGCGATTCCATTCATTAATTTATTGGGTAAAAAATATTTCACGGAAAAAATTCATTCGGCATGGAAACTTGGAAAAAAATTGACGCATTTACTTTTTTTTTTTTTTTTTTTATATGGAAATGGATGAATTTTCGACGTCCAGAACGAGAGATTGTAGCGTTCTGTGAGTGGCGAGTGGTCGTTGCAAATACGAGGGATTCGCTCTGTGACTATTACGACTCACCAGGCTAATGAGCGATCAAGCGAGTGTCGTATACACTTTTGTATTTTGTAGTCAAGCGGTGTATGACCCAGTAGCCAACATATATCTATACATTCCTATATGGATATACATACATATCAATGCTGTATGTGTATGAACACATATTACGAGCACTCGCAGAAATGGAGGCTTGTAATGAGATAATATCTATACGATTCTACGTATTGTGCATGCAGTTAATATAATTCACAAGATTGCTATTCAATACGAAGATCGACGTGGACGGTATATATATGCGAACGGAGCATCGTGTCACCCACGTCTTTCCCGGATTTTCCATTCGGTTTTCAACTCCTCGGGTTCGCGATATGCTCACATATATTTTCATTATAAAAGCATATGTGTGAAAAGTTTCGTTTGACGTAAACAATGTTTCGAACATTTGCTCAGAAGTATTTAGAAATATTTTTCAATGTTTGGTGACGATAAAACGTAATTTTTCGATCGACATGAAAAGTTTTCGATACTTTTTTCTTCCAAAAATGCGTGAGCCGTGAGGCTGAAGAAATAATTGGGTGGAAAATGTTATATCGAAATTTACGCGCTCATTGGCCTTTCGATGCGTCGAGTGCTAATAATGAAACGTTTTTCGATTTCGCCGAGAGCGAAGAATAAAATTTTCTTGTGAAAGTCAACGTCTCCAAGGTTACCATTGGATCGACGATAAATTTATTAAAGCCACAAGTTAAAACGATTGACCTCGTCCTTTGTGCAAATTTGTGATTTTGGCACGTCATTGGAATGATTTCTTTATCGTTTTTGTTTATTAGCTTTATGGGATCAAGATCCCGCGCCGCGGCAAGGAGCAATAAACGTCCGGAAAAAGATTAAACGGATGAACCAAAAGACACGAAAGGAGGACGTTTCGATGCGTGGAAACATGGTAATGATCGTTATTTAAAAAAAGAATTCGAGGCTCGCCCACTCGGTGTAAACCTCGAAAGCGTCGTGTGGGGGATGGTAAATTATTTGATTTTTTGCCTCATTCGCGATATCTATTCTAGATATAATGTATTTCGAGTTTTTCGCAAACTCCGAGTTGATTTTCGTTACTCACCATGCTTATTTATATTTTCATTTTTTTCCCAATTTTATACTGATATAATCTCAAAACCTGTCCAGTTTTTCATTTCCAACCGCAATATAGGAGCACTTGACATTAGCAACAGCTGTAAGAGGCTTAATTCATTTTTCTCTTTATTTCCTATAAGAAAATGGAGCATCAATCCTATATATTTACGTGAAATAGCGTTCCTTGACCTGGGTAATAAAAATAAATTTTCCTAAAAGCCCTGAAGTGCCACGAAAAATTTCCCTAGAATTGAAAAAAAAAAAAAAAAATGAAAAGATTCGATCCCCGGAGTGCTGTCACATTTTCCTACATTTTTTCAAGGCTCATCAGAACAAAAATAAAAATGAAAAAAGAGATTGTGACTCACCGATAAGAAGTGCGGGTTCTCGATTATCTTCGACGAGGGCAGTGAGCACGAGAAAGATGGGATGTTGGACGGGTAGATGTACAAGATCAGCGGTGCAATCGTCGTATATGACGACTTCGGTGTAGTTGCCACGTTTGAGAATATCCTTGCCCTCCCTTGCAGTGACTAGATCGGCAAGACTGGCTTTACCGAGTTGCAAGCGTCTTCGATTGAAACGATCGGAACAATTGACGTTAATAGCACCGCGCACGTGATTAACGTTGTAAACGATGAAAGGTCGACAGTCGAGGATAACAAGGCCAGGTTTATTGTCCAAACGGTGGGCGAGTTCGTCAGGTTGAATGACGCGGGAACGTTGAAGGATCAATTGTCGTTGAAGAGAAGGATTATTCTCGGAGGATGGACTGGTGGGTAAGCTTACGGTCTCCAGTTTGCAACGTTTGGTGGGAGCGCAAGAGGATGGAGTTTGGAAGAGATTGGCTGCGTTTACGGTTTGCCGGTGGTTCAGTTGTTGTTGGAACTGATGATGGTGATGATAATAAAGATGATGGAGATCGTTGTGATGAAGATGATGATGATGATGATGATGCTGATGATGCTGACGATGATGATGACGATGATGATGGTTGTTGAGAGGATGTTGAAAGTTTTGATTGAGGTTCGTGGTATGGTCGAGTAACGCGATGTCATCGATTGTCGGACTATCCTGGCTGTTGATATTATTATTGATGTTATTGTTGTGGCTGTTGATGTTTCTTTCACAAAGGCCGTTGCAGGTAAGAGACGAGTGGTAATCGAGGCTGAAGCTTGGATTAACCTGGCAATTGACGTAGCAATTAGTATGAGCATCGACTATGTCAATGCTGTTTGTACTTCCGCTCGATGTGCTTGGTTCGCCGATGCTGCTGCAATAATCGAGGCTCCCACGACTGGTACTGGTCCCAGTGCTATTTGTGCTCGTGCCGCTGCCACTGCTCGTCGTCGATATAGTCGAGAGCGTTGGCGAAGTGGGTGTCGTCGGTGTGCCACAACAAACGCCACCTTTCGTTACCGAAACTGCCGCTGCAGCCGCCGCCGCAGCAAGAAAACGATGATGACGATCCGAGCAAGGTGGACCTGATGGCTCGCTCAAGCTACGATTAAGCGCTAGCTTCAAATTGTCACGGGGACGTACCCCCGTTACCGCTGAGGGCTCGCAACAAATCAGGGTCGACATCTTCCTACCAGCTCTTTCTTCGCTGCTGATACTATTCCGACTGTTTGTGCTTAAGCTTCTATCGCCCCTACTCGTCGTCACGATGATGCCGCACGTTTCACCACTGACGTCAGGAACGGTTATATCGAGAGGAGAAGATGCCACTGCCGCTGATGATCGTACCCTCGAACAAACTGCGAAGAAACCAAACGATCCGGAAAATCAGATCTTCCCTCAAACACGCACACAGCACACTTTTCCATTCAATTCTTTCATTTTTTCGTGTTTATTTTGTTGCAAACATGATCGTTGTCAATAAATGCCAATAATGGCATCATTTTTTCATTGCATTATTACTCGAAAGGCTTTGGTTTAGAAATTTTGTTTCTTTTCTGAATTAAGTTCTAGTTCAATTTTACTAATTTTACAAACGAATCTACTTTGTTAAATGATAAATGATCGTGGCTGATATATAGTACTCGAGTCTCGCACCTGTTCACGATAAGATGATTTTTCCTTGATTCAATGATTTTTATCTTTCGTTAAACCTGCACCACAGACTTTTCAGACCGCGATAGTGAAAATAGTTACAACATTTTAAAATCCCTCCGAAAGTTAGTACGACTGGAAATGCCTATGAGAGTCTGTTCTAATTGACGAAATGATGAGGATCAATTGAGAGCTCACTACGATATATATTATTCCAAGTGGAACAATTGAGTGAAATTATTTCGTAATCTATCGCTTGACAATCGACGAATTTTGGCTAAGAAAATCGGCGTGCATTACCCTTAACAGTTATACACATAATTCGTATCTTCAATATTTATCTTTATGATTTTATATCGCACCGCCGAGCCCTCTGAAAAAAAGGAACTCGGATCGCTCGTGCGTAATCAGAGAAGTCTTTTTCTTTTTTCTTAAAAACACTTTTACGAACGTGTCTTGTTTTCACACTGAATCCCGGTAACACAATTGATTTAGAACTTTTTTGTTTCCATGAGTGATTCACATTTTGTTGTCGAGCTTAAAAGCCTCACGGGATAAGAGGGAATTAAGGGATAATTATAATAAAAAATCAAGCACGCGATATTAAATGATCGTTATTCATTCCTGGAAAATAATTATCGCTAACTATTTTCTTAATTGCTGCTCTCGCAATCATTGACATTTGATTTTTCACAGCATAAACGTGTGGTATTTTGAAATGGATGAAAATTGAAAAAAAAGTTTTATCGCTTAGTTCTTTTTGCTTGTTTGAAAAGTTGTGCAGCCATTAAAAAACATTGGTTATGCGAGATCTATGGAAAGATTCAACCCAGGACCGCTTATTTCCGATACCCCCCACTTTTCAATCTCTCGACGATGGAATCTGGACTAGCGGGATCCTCAGCGTCTTGACCTCCTCGGCAAGAGCGCGGATCCTACCTACTTTCCTGTCAAGTCAATGTCTCGAGGTTGAGATACACACAAAATCCTTTCTTTTCTTGTACTTTCGTATAATAAAAAACAAATAATTTCTTTCTCTCTTATTCCTGCAATTTTTGAGCTCGGAATCACGATATTTTGGTCGTTCGTACGCGACAGAATTCTCTATTCGATAAACTTTGACACGCTTTCACTTCTTCAATTCATTCAAACAAAGCGAAGCTCGTCCGCATTCGATCCTAATCCCACTCAATGTCATTACGGGAAATTTTGAGTGAATACTAATTGATGCAATCTCAACATGACCGATGAAGGAGCAGCTTGAGTCTCTGGTCATTATTTCCGACATAAAAATTTACCAGAATAGTCACATGAGTCATTAACGATTTGTGATCGTATAACGATTGAAAAAAACATTTACAATGTCCCCGAAAAGCTACAATTGAACTAAACGAATTCGAGGACGTTCTCGTTTTAAATCTCGTCGTCGAGAGCTCATCCCTCTATTACGACGGAATTTGCAAAGTGGGAACAGACTATGGCACAGGGAAAGTGCAAAAATACACAATCGCATCTATAAAGCTTCATCTGAATATGGAGGAGAGTTTAATAGGAGGGAGGCAAATAGTGGAAACTTTGACTGTCGTACATTATCGTGACTATAATAACAATCATCGTAGTCACAATAATGATGATAGAGATGCTCGAGTTGGCTCGTGTGCATCTAGCAGTGTGTGCTTGCAACGCAGTTGTAGAAAATATCAACGCAGTGGAAAATATTAACACATTTCGTTCATATATTCATTTATTAATGTGGTGAATATGTGTGTTGTACACATATACCGAGAGTCGGAACGGTTGGTGTACGTCTTAGGACTTGGTGAGTCAGCCACTAATATTAGAGAAGGTGAGGCTCGAGGCGGGCCGGGTCTTTCTTTCTCTCTCTCTCTCTCTCTCTCTCTCTCTCTCTCTCTCTCTCTCTCTCTCTCTCTCTCCTCCCTCTTTTTCTCCTTCTCTCCTTTTCCTCATCTCTGAGTGAGTTCGCGGACGAAGAGATGAGCAACGGAGAGAGGAAAAAAGATTTAGCAAAAGTTGTTTTCTCTCCGTCTCTCACGTTCGTCTTCGTCTTTCTCTCATTCTTTTACTCTTCTCCTCCTGCCCCCCTTTCTTCCTCTTACTTTTTGCCTTTCTCCAGCTCCCTCTAACCATAACGTCGCATGCACCAAACAAGAGCAAAGCAACCCCGAGGAGAATCCTTTGCCGCTGTTGCTGCTGTTCTTCGCTTACGTGTGCATCGCGAGGTTCGTTGTTTCGAGAGTGAGTAAACGCCGAGGAATTCGACGGGGCAGCAAGCGAGCGAGCAACCTACAACGAGTCACTGTGGCCGGGCGCTTTCAGTCCTGCGAACAGGTGTAGCGCCAGCACCTGCTGCAGCCAGCACCTCCACTCTGAATAAATACTGATAACTCCGCGAGGCCCTAACAACCTATCACTTTTATTTCCCTCATCGAAATACGGACCTTTTTTCATCTTCAAAAAATCAACATTCTACCCTGAACGAGGAGGTTCGCGTGGGCGTTATCATTTTCATCTTCAATCCGAGAAAGAAAATCATAAATTTTGTTATTCCCACGAACGAATTTGGAAAATAAGAAAAAAAACAATTGAAAAGCGTTTGTCAGTCCGCCGAAGCTTTCTCTTGTCCGGCACCGTAAATAGGAACGTTTTTTCCCATCAATAAGTTACGCACACCTCAAATTTCTATTCTCATATTGTATCTCTGCCTCGAATCTGTTATCGCTCTCGCCATGACGTACACCTTCGCACTTAAAATTCTATCGTTCGAAAAGTTTTCCGATCGGTCTGTCGCTCTTTTGCTTGCACAGTTGCGGATTCGGTGAAGGAGAATTCCGGCGAACGAGGAACGTACGTCTTCGAGATGGCCGATTCGACGATTAAATTTTCGATACCGAAAATGTATCATTCGCCATATAATAAAGAATTGTTAAGAATAAATAATCAGCTTATGGATAAGAATTTAGTCATTCGTCTGATAAATATGACGTTATCACCTCATTATTTTATTGTTCATGACGTAGACCGTGGTCCACGGTTCAAAAGAAAAGTGGCAGTCATACAAAAAAAAAAAAAAAAAAAATATCGTAACGATGACTTTATGTCGAAGAGCCAAAAATGAATGTGTGCAACTCGAAGGAGCACTCAAAATCTACGACCGAACGTACCTGCACTCCAGGAAATAATGTTGAACGAAGAAAACCGGTTTGTGGACGAGACGAAAGAGCGAGAAGAAATTAGCCGTCACTGATGCTCATGACGGCGATGACGTTTTACGATTTCGGCAGGTCAGTTTATCCGCATTTACGTTTTACACAGTATCGCGGCACAAAAACATTTCCCGAAACCCGAAAAATCGCCGGGAGGCACACAAAAAGAAAAAAAAAAATAATAATACGGGAGACAAAGTAAAGCAGCGAATGAGCCACTGGAAAAAATGTCTCGAACCGTAAAAATACCCGTCAAATATCTATCCACGTGGATGGAGGCTCACAATATTGCGAACGATCATTTCGCTTCCTGCAAAACGTCCAAAGGATATCGTCGAAAGTGATATTGCAGTGTATTACAGGAAAAAAAAAGTTGAATTTACGACACCTGTCTCGTCAAGTTTACCGCGAGAGATAACAGGCCGATAAGAGTTTACAAAGAATTGCGTGACTCAGAATCCAGGTAGAATAGATGTTGAAGATACGTCGAAGTCGTTTGGAAAAGCGAATGGGTTTAGCGACGTAGTTTTTAGTTCGAAATTGAAAAATCGAATGTCAGGTTAAAGTGGAGCTTCTGAAGTTGCTGGCCGTGCCAAGGCAACGACTTTTCCGTCCATAAGTCATGGTAACACCGACACTATCGTTTATTCCGTCCGAATAAAACCGACTCAACGCGATCCGAATTTGAATCTAGTGCGCCGGTGAATAATATTATGAACGAAAGGGCGTCACGGTTAAGAATCGAGCCAATAAATGGCCACTCCGAAAAAAGCGCGCTGCTCGAACGGCTTGAATAAAATAAATGTAAATACATTCGAGGAACAAAGAGAAAAAAAAAAAAAAACAAATATCACGCACTCACAAATTCACTCGAACAACGCGTTTGTTTCTTCCTCAATAAGTTTAAGTTATTACGAGTGCGTTCGCGCACGGAAGCCGACCGGAAGCGCCGGATGTGTACGTCGCTCACGAGTGCTACCACACTGAAGAAGTTACCGATAACGAATCGTGGGAGGAGGTCAAAGAATCTTCTGGTATCGAAAACATCGTTGCCGGAGCGCGTTGGGGAAGAATTTTTCAGGGAAGTAGAAGGAGAAATAGGAATGGCGGGAATTGCTTGTACGTATGTGTAGTGTGTGTGTGTGTTTTTTTTTGAGCTCAGTGACCGGCGACCGGCCGAGTCGGCTGCTGATCAGTGACTGCCAGACTTACGTTCATACTTGTGTTGCTTGTGTTGATCACGGCCTCGAGTATATAGTATATACACGTAACCCTCTTGTCCTCTTTCTCTCTCTTACTCTCGCACTCACCAATCTTCCTCACGAGTATAAGCGCTCGCTTACTCATATACGTATCGTATTTATACGTCCACAAAATATACGCATGTATGTGTTGTACGCGGAATATATGTGCGCGAATATAATGGTGAGTTGCGAGTACAACGCACGCTGAGAGGAGGATAGAACGTATGAGAAAGATATCCGAAGAGTTTGGAGCGAGAGGAGGAAAGAAGTCACGAGGTAGGAGTATTCTCCCCGCCTCTCTCTCTCTCTCTCTCTCTCTCTCTCCTTCCCTCCCGGCCACTTTGCTGACGACTAGATTCACAACCTGCGAGCATATATGCTTTATAGTCTGAACTCTACCATCGGCAATAGTGGTACACAGAATGAGTAACTGTGGACGCATCATATTTTATCATACAGCATATGAATTTCATTTTTTCGCGCATAGATCGACATCGGAGGATTTTGTTAAAAGTTGAAATTATACAAAAAGCGGCCGAGAGTCTGCTCTTTATCGACTGGTTCGATCATTTTTTATTATTGGAATGAATTGTAATGCTTCGGAGAGATGATGACGACCGCGAAAGGGAGTGTTTCCTGCACGCAGATACCGAAAAGTGTTTACCTACAAAAATCTTAATCGAGTTGTACTCAAAACGATAATCACATGACCCGGAGATTCGATCGATAAAATTATATGAGGACGTATTGTATCAACTTCCGCGACGATTGTAATTAGCGATTATGTTGACGAGGGCAGGATCGAGTGAATTTATTTTCACTCCGACTTAAAGGCAATGAAGTTAAAATGTTGACGATTAAAATTCTTTTAACATTATTGCAACGAGGAAAGCTAATACCCCCGGTTAATTGAATTTTCGGCATATGAAGATCGAGGTCGCGCGGTCTCTTAGAGCTTTCTCGTCAAGGACCATGCTGACAATTTGATTATTCGCTGGAGTTGAGTGCGGACGAGGCGGCGATGCCGGAAAAGAAATAGCCAATGACCAGGTCGCGCCGCGTGTACGTCGTCTTCAAGGTAGATCGAGAACCGTGTGTGCACGAAAAGAAAGAGCAGGAAGAAGCGACGGAGCTCTCGGTCCCTTCCAACTCTTCCCCACCATGCTGCTCGCACATATGCCAAACTGTATATATCCGACACGTATATGCAGCTCCACACATGGATGCATTAAATAGCCGAGCATATATACGATTCACACGTGGATAAATACGAGCGTATAAGTAGAGGGAGGAAATATCTTAGTGCTCGAGAACCTGGGCTCGAAACGCGTCACAGCAGAATACGAACATATAATGGGTATCTCGAGTTTCATTCAAGAAAAGGGCTTGAAATTCTTTCTTTGAGTCTGCCTCAGCCCATCCGAGCGAATAACTTACAGCCTTATGTTGAATAAGACTCGTTACATTGTTGATTCGTATTATAAAACGATCCGAGTGTCCCATAAGTAGGACCCACCGTGTGTTTCGTTATCACCGACTCTCTCGAGCATGAATTTACCATGTGTGCTACCTTATGTACATCTTCGGATTGATAAATATATACGAAACTATATGTATAGCTCGATTTTTCGTGGCTGTGTGCGCCAAGCAAGCATCGCAAGTCACACAATCTTACATCATTATATACACAAATGTCGATATATTATGTGGTGTGCGTATACACATAAATAACACACATTTATATGTGTGTATGTGGGTTTCAACTTATACAGACGATACTATCAGACGGACTGATGAAGTGAACGATGAGTCACCACGCGAGGCGCGGTGTATTACCGTGGCTCACGCCTCTCGTCTCTCCTCTCGTCTCGTGCTTTCTCGCTATCAGAGGCTATACGCGGGAGGGAAACCCTCCTCCTCCTCCTCCGCCTCCTCCTCCTCCCCCGCCAATTGCTTGCCATATTGTAGGGAATGCGCGAGGAAGAGAGAAAACAGTACGGACTAAGTATTTCAGTCTATATAGCTCAGGGAGAGAGGGAGAGGAACAGCAGGGAGAGAAATTGTGGAAGACAAAAGGAGGGAGAAGCAAGGAAAGAGGAATACAGAGGGACAAAGAGCCCCGGAGCGAGTGAGGCAAGATAGGAAATCGAACGAGGGGCAATAAAGTGCAGAATGATGAGGCAGGAGGAGGAAAGTTATGGCGCAATGAGGGAGACAAGCAGGCTACGGAAAAGAAAAATTAAGGCAGAACCTGCGATGCAAAGTGAGGGGAGGATCTAAAAATCGGCTGTAGAGGGGGAACAAGGGAAGCGGAAGAGAAAGAAACATATGGGGAGACAAAAAGGTGAAGCACACTTTTGCGGAGCTTCTTCACGGAGAGGATCAGAACCACAGAATGCTCGACGCACAATATTCTGATGCACAACCCCAACTCACTAACCCTTTACGAAAGATTTCCTCAACTCCGTTTGTTCCAGGGAAGTCCAGGGATTTGTTCTTGCCAAGACGAAACTGTATGAGAAACGAGAAAAATCTAAATCGCCAAAAATTCAGCTGATGGTAAAAATCGCAGTCCACAATAAGCTTTTTATTTTTGTGGTTTTTGTAAGAAATTCCGGATGATCGTATTGCGATTCCGATCGAATGGAAGATACTGAAGTTATCACCATCCGCGATTAGAATCGCCGATCTGGAGCATCACGAGTTTTCGAGTGCTATTCATTCGAGCGACAATCATCTATCGGACACGGTACTAAAATGTCACTTTTCGTTGCATGTTGCGTTCGAGTTTTATAAGATTCTGAATTCATCAATTTTATACTCTACCCATTAGCTTTCGTCGTTCCGTTTTTATGACCGTAAATCGTTCCGAAATATCTTTGAGCATTAGATGATACATTATTTTCGTTGATTAATAAATTGATAAATCCTCAATAAAATTTTAAGTTATTCATAAATTCTCTAGACAATTTTTCAAAAGTTTCTATTTCTCGTTTTGCAGAAGCTCGGTGAGTCATAATCAATAATACACAATGTATTATTTTCGTCATTTTTCAAAATACACAATAGAGGAAAAAAGAATAAAGAGAAAAAATACGAAACAGCTTCTGTCTGGTATCAATCCTTTACGGAGTCGTAGCGCTCTCTTTAAATTCTTTTATCAACGACGTAGACGTACAAGCAGGTATATGTAGGCAAAAACATAATCGATGTGTTCTTACGCTCGATTCGAGGACGTACTGACGCGTTCACCGATAAGATTGTCGCGAACAACGCTGCTGGAAGTTTGCGACGTCGGCTCATACGCACACCAAGAAAATTGGGATTTTATTGAATGCTCGAAAGTACGAGGGAAATATTTTTTCTCTATATATCAATCGAGACTCGTCATCGTCCGCATGACGTTAACGATTTTGCCAACCGGAAAACAATTTCGCAGAACGAACTCTCGAACTTGGAATGATCGAGATTAAAATTTTCGTCCATTTTTTTAATCCGATATAGTGCAAAGTTCCGGATCAATTGATTAGCGAGTCCAACACAAAAAAGGCGGCCAAGTTGATGGAATAATTTGTCTTCAATTTGTAATCCAATTAAGTTTTATTTAATTTAATTTATACGAGGCGTTGATACGTGAAATGAAAATGCGCTGTGGTAGAAAAGCTTGTGTAGCTTATCGACTCAAAAATGTTCACGATGGAATGACGTCACGAAAAGTTTCTGATAACGAGACATCGGAGTGAAGAGGTCTGTCACCATTTTATATACTGCAGTCGTACATGAATAGAGAGTCGTAAAAATTAATCGCAGGCGCAAGCTTGCACCTGTATTCGCATACAAACAAATATACGTGTCATAATCACAGCGAAAAAAAATTATTAACGTCCCAATAAGCTCCGAACGTGCGTTTTCTCAAATCACTAAATTTCAATGAAATTTTTTCAAGCCCACAAACTTTCCATACTCGTTCGAATACTCTCAAAATTTTCGTAGTTTTCCTTCACGGGAGGGCCATAAGGTATAACAGATTTGTATATTAATGTGTACGGGTATTTGAGGGACACACGAGAATGAGGAAAAGGAATGTGTCGAGTGAATGGAGAGTCTCGGATAGAAAGTGGTCTCGATCCTCGAGGCAGTATCACATCATGGCGTCACTCATATATATATATATACAAGTATAAACGCAATTACGCAAACACATTATATATGCCTGCATAAATTTGACGTCCCGACACGAACAGATAGGTGCTCAGCCTCGTGTTTTTTTTTTTTTTTTTTTTTTTTTTTTTTTTTTTTTTTTTTTTTTTTTTTTTTTTTTTTTTTTTTTTTTTTTTTTTGTTTGTTTTTTCTTTTTTTTTTTTTGTTTTTTTTTTTTTTTTTTTTTTGTCTTT
>JAPYYS010001904.1:0-11226 GCA_030522525.1 Campopleginae sp. 14b
TCAAGATTTCCAAGCAACCAATCACAGCACGAATAAAAAGCTAACAATGGATTCGATATTTCGATACATTTGAGCCCATGAACTTTTTATTAGAGGATTTTCTCTTTTATTAATTTTATTTTATTTGATTATTATTATTGAATGAAATTTAATTACCTAATTGTTATTAATTAATGTATTATTATTTTTTTATGACAATTTTTGCAAATGAAAAATTAAATGTCGAAGAAATATTGAGGCGATTTCAAGAATTTAAAAAATGGTGAATGGATCAAATACTTTCCGTTGGACTCCAACGATGTCAATTTCAATGTCGTAAAAATTGGGTGTTGAAGTGAATTTGTTGAATGAAGCCACATGGTCGTCAAAATATTGGCAAATCAATATGAATCCGTAATTGGATTAAGACAAAGCGAGTTTGATCAATGAGCATTTTCTCACGATACGATATTGCACCGAAGGATAAATGATCCTCGTGGCTAGTGCAGGACCCCGGAAAAAGCTTCGCTCATATATACACGAGGAAAGCTTTAGCTCCACGCATGCACACTCACTCCGATAGAAACTTTTCTAAAGGTGAGGTTCGAACGTTGTTGCGCGGGGGAGGTCATGGTAACGCGAATACCACAAGGCGTAACAACTAATTCAATTTGCGAGGCAGTAAAGCACTTTAGAAATGTTGGCTTCATGATGAAGAGTGGCGGGATGTGGGAAACGGAACGGTAGAAGGCTTAAAATCGAGAGTACAGCGTTATATTGCCAGTGCATTTCAACTAGTTTCTATGTGGATGGCGAACCGTGCTCTCACATTAGGCGTCTCGTTGCTAATACTCGTGAATACCTCAACCTGCATACGTTCATTTGTTTTTCCATCGAAATTATGCACACCTGTGATTTCATACGGGAAATTTAATGGCAAATGGGCCGAGTCAAAGTTTTTTTTTTTTTTATGTACATTTTATAGAGCCTGGAGCGACGGGCCAATCGTTACAGTATTTTCTTAGTCCCAATAAACTATTAATGAGTATTTAGCCGAACAATGCTAACGTTATTTATTTTAATCCGATAACCCGGGGTCAAAATGACCCCAACTTTGAGAAATTCATATCTCCGGTCAAATTTAACGAAAAGCGTTTAACTTGGGCTCATTTTTTTCGTTTTTAATGCAGGAACACGTGAGCCTGAGACAATTTCAAGTAAAAAATCCAGTTAAATCCGATCCTAAAGATTTTCATCCAAACGGCAGTCCGAATTATGCAAATCTATTAAAAAATACCGATTTATAGAAAATGAACATAACGATCTAAATAAATTCAAATTAATTGCGTGATTATCAATCAATTTAAAGAAATAATGTAAAAAAAAAACCAGCGACTAGTCCGGAACACACAAAACATTCAGCCTCGTTCGTGATTATACAAAATTGTATAGGAAATAGAATGAAAATAAAGACTCGTCAATCATTTTTTCACAGACTGTACTAGCTTAATCGTAGTCTTAAGAATCTTTCCAGAGATTTTTCTCCTCATCCTGCTTCGTCCTGGACATTAATTATTGAACGTGACAGCTCTCTCTCTCTCTCTCTCCCTCTCCTCCTCTTTCTCTTCTGACCTTTAATTCGCAATCTCAGGATCTTAGAACTGAGCGACAGTGTTTATAAGAGGCTTTGGTGGTTATATATACGCGTAGGCGAGGCTTGGTTAATGCGAGGGCGAACGTAGACGCAATTCTCTGTTCACGTTCCTCTGATCGCATAATATGAATATTATGGTTTCCTCCTAATATAACAGATCAATCCAACCATAAACATGGAATAATAGCAAACGTGTATGTAGAGAACGGCAATGTATACACGAACGATTCTCTTCTATTTTTTTGCAGACTCCCTAGACAGTTTCCCTGTTTCTCAACACCCTTGTGCGTTTGTTTTTTTTCGTGCTCGCTCCATGATGAGCCAATCATTCCAAAAAGTGGGGGAGCGATGTGTCTCCATGTAGGAAGAGCCAAAATTCATTCTCAACATATTTGACGACGATTTGAAAAGGCTTTGGGTCAGATTGACCCAAGTGTGTGCAATCGTACTTGATTTAAAAAAGATTATGTTGCAAAATTTTTCGGATCTTGGATCGAGTAGATGAAAATGCACTCAATTTGCCTTGGGTCATATTGACCCAGATGCACTCAATTCGCATCAGGTAGACGGCTTGCAGAAAACAGCGAAAAACTTGAGGGAAAAAGACGTGCATGGTCGATGCTCGAAAAAAAAAAAGCAGCGAGGCTTTTCTCGAGAAAAGTTTGGGCGATGGAGAGCGCAACGTGTAACATGAAATATAGGTTTTTGGAGGCGTTGCTGGTGTGCCAACCGGTTATTTATATTATTCTCGTGTAACTATAATATTTCAGACGCCTCTTTGTCCCTGCAAACCCCTTTCATTTTATCCGGAGTCTTATACTCCGAGCTTGAGTTTTCCGAGGGTGGAAAAGACAGAGAAAAAGAGAGATCGGTGCATCTATTTTCTGTTTTCTCGTGTGCGTAGTTGCCGCTTCCTTCCCGTCGACTCTTCCTCATCCAACCACCGTTCGTCCAGCCAACACATATGCTTTGTGGAAAAATCCAGCCGGCTGTTGTTGACGTCGAGAAATAAATGACGTCGGCCGGATACACCGACCTTTTCACTCGTACCACCTCCGGCCGAAGGGCCTCAATGAGTTGTTCATTCGGATCTCTAGGAGACGATGCTCAAGGAGAACGATCCGGGCAGGGGGCACAAAAAAAATTTCTCGGAGAGTAGAGCGAAGATGAGCGAAGGAATGAGAGACACAGGATCCTGAACAGAGAGGGAGAAATTGCCCGATCATCACAAATTATTAACCCCAAAACGGTAATCTTATTTTTTTTCCCCCATTCCGGTAACCTGGGGTCAAAATGACCCCAATATTGAAAAATTCCTATCTCCGGTAAAATTTAACGAAAAAAGTTCAACATGGGCTCATTCTTTTCGTCTTTTTATGCAGGATCACGTGAGCCTGTGCCTATTTTTCTTGCAGCCAAAAAACTAGTCAAAAACACGGTAATGCGATGCGGGCTATGCGATGAAATTTCCTTCCTCAGGATCTCCTCCTTTTTCCTTGTCTCTTTCGTAATTCTACGTCTCGCGTAAGATTTTTTTTTTAGTCCTCTTTACGATCGTCGCTATCGATCGCAAGTCCTTCGTCCTTCTAGTCCTCCCTGCGCTCTTCTATCTTTTCCGATTCCACACGAATTGCCCTCGCATCTCGATGAGTTATGTCTATCGCGATACCCATCGCGAATAACAATAAAAACAAAAGATCCAAGCACTCAACGAATCTTCGCTTTTCTCACTTTTCTACATCGCCATTTTATTTTATTGCAATTCGTTGGTGCATCTGCAATCTGGCACATTACTCCAATCACTTAACCAAGACGACATCCTTACCTACTAATTGTTGCGTTCCACTTTTGCGTTGGAGACTTCCGCCGAAGCTCTAAACTTTCTCAAAATGTTTGAGTCGCCGAAAAATTAGAGTTAAAATTTGAGTTAATTAGAAAAATTATGTCATTGAAAAAATTTCAGTCGAACGAAAAAATTATTGTGGCGAATCCAAGTTTGAATAACTCGAGCCATGTCGATTATTCAGGACACCAGTTTCCGGTCGAGGGTCACCAGAAAAAACGTCGGATTTACAAAAAATATATTCCGCACATAAATTCAAATGCGATCCCGTATTTCTCACCGATATGTAAATATTTCGACCCGAAGCCAATTCTAAAAATGTACGAGAAAGCTTTTGAACCCAACAAACCAAAATGAACCGTGAAGAAAAAAACACACGAATTTGGTCAAACTTTATCGGAGGGTAGAGAATATTTATTTGGAGCTCCGCTCCCCAATGCTGCGGTAAAACTCTTTTGGGTCCTTTGGGAGAGAGAGAGAGAGAGAGAGCGCTTGGAGCTAAAAAACAGGTAAAATCTGTCCATCTGACCCCTCGCTGGATTTTAAACATTCAGGTGCTTGCCACGCACCCTTTGGCCCCCTCGAAAGAGCCTCGCGACACACAAAATGTTAAACCTTTCTCTGCTCGGACAGGACAAATACAGGGGGCTGTGGGGGGAGTATTTTCTGTGGCTGATGGGCTTGCGTATGCGGCCGATATACGCCGCGAAGCCCGGAAAGACCGAACCAAACGCGAAATGGTCTCGCTAAGCTCCCCGCCCCGTCAACAAAGCTTCGCCCTAAATCCACGTCGTAAAATTTGTAAGCTTAATGTATATACATAATCCGATACAACCGGCAGACAACCGTTCGACTTTCTATCACGCTTTTCCACCGTTTAAACATTGTCACCAACTATACGCATCGCTGTAAAATACTCCGTGTCCGTGCGACCCATGACGTTAATTCGATCCAATTATTTTCTCTGGCCAATCATTTCGAAGAAAATTAGCGCTTCGAGCTTAGGACTCTTGAGAGTGCATATTGGGTCAATCTGATCCGGGGCGTTTTTCAAATCGTTGCATTCCAGTGAAGATGAATTTTTTTTTCTTTTTCTTTTTGTAAGAGAAGTTTTGTTGTAGCGAATGATCCAAATTTTCTGGCCCCGAACAGACTTTCTGACGAAAAATAAAATAAAATGCCGGAAAATTCGATGTCTCCAAATTCTCGGGGTCAAAATGACCCAGTGTGTATTCAAAGGGTAAGTTATCAATTGCTGACCAATCGTAGGTGTCTGGAAAAGCGTAGATTTCTCGTCCATATTGGGTCAATTTGACCCATGGCGTTTTTCGAATCGTTGTACTCCGGGAAAAATAAATTTTTTCTTTTGTTCTCTTAGAGAAGTCCTTCCAAGCAAATAATCCAAATTTTTCGGTCCCGAATAGACGACTTTTTGATGAAAATGAAAATTAAATGCCAAACGATCGGTGAGAGAAAATGGTTGGGGTCAAAATGACCCAGTGTCTACTCGAAGGATAATTTTTTTTCATCCAACGACAATAATTTCTTGTAAACGTCGCCTGGATTCAATTCGGTAAAAAACAATCGGTTCTATTTATTCTTTTCTCCACCGTTACGAGCGTCGTCATGAATTTTTATGCGGATATTTTGATTATGATTTGAATGGTTATGATGAGCTTTGATGGGCAAGCACAACCGTATCCTCAAGGACTTTCCGCATGTTATTTGCCATTCTCTATACTCTCGTTGCCAGCCAACTTCTTGCTTTACCATTTTATTGCGCCGTTGAATAAAAAGACATCGATAAGTTGGTGAATACTCGAGCTCTCGAGATTCCCTCCACAATATTCTTTCTATAATTCCCCGAGGCTCGCATCATCGCTATTGGAACTCGATAAAATCTGTGCAATCTTGTTGTTCAAATAGTTGGACATATAGATCGATCAGAAATTCATGAATCTAAGCTGAATACCCAAAACGTTGCAAATAAATAATCTATCTACTGCAAATATTTATTTCCATCCGGTTCAGTCACGACAAATTGAAAATTCTTTTTTTTCATTTCAATTTTATTAATAAATAAAATAATAATCCATTCGATCAAACATCAGATATTATTATCCACGCGGTTATTTGAAACTCAAGAGATCGGTTGTTCGGATAAAATTTACTCGAAACTGTCATTTTGATCCTCCGAGTACACACTGGGTCATTTTGACCCCAAAACTTTTTCCGTCAACGATTATTCGGAATTCAATGCCAACAAATCGTTTTGGAATTTTATTTTCGTTTTTTTGTTTCTAATCAATTCAGGCACATAACTTATAAGGATAATTTACTACAATAAACGTCTCTAGAAAAAAAAAATGCAAATTTGGAAATTTGAAAAACGCCTTGGGTCAAATTGAGCCAACGCATTTATAAGAATTGTACTCGAAGGGTTAGAAACAAGCCACGACTTTTCGCATACCAACGACTGGACAGCAATTGATAATTAACCCTTCGAGTACACACTGGGTGATTTTGACCCAAAGAATTTTTGGTACCGATTTTTCGGCAAAATATATGAAAAATTATGAAAAAAATCGTATCTAAAAAAAAAAGATAAAGCGAAAATGCAAATTTACTGAAATATACGGATTTGGTAAATGCCTCGGGTCAAATTGACCCAAGATGCACTAAAGTCTCCCATATCGTGATATGAAAAAAATGACACAAAGTGGCTAGAATGTGTTGCTCCCATCGGCACGAATTCGATTCTTTTTTTTCTTCGATCCTTTTGGATCTCGAAGATGAACGGCTGGATTTGTGGGGAAAGAAATTTTCCGAAGGTTATCGAGAGCATCGCATATTTCGTGAGGAAATCTGATCTCGCAGATTGTACTGAATGTACGTCCTCTCCCGGTATAACCCAACGATCCACTATCTACAACACATACCGCAGCAAGCTACCGAACCTAGTATAGTAATATAGACCGCGCGGCGTAACTCTACCAGGAATTACTTCACGCCGTCGTTGACTCTGATTCGATTCGGCCCAGTCGGAGAGTCGATCAAATAGTTGAGGGTCGAACACGTCGCGACTTTTAACTTTTCCTTCTCAAATGGACTTTCTAGACCATCGCGGAATATTCGAAATACATTTCGCCAATAACGAGCGTTTCCAATCCACACTGGGTCGTTTTGACCCCGACTATTCGACCATGACTAGCTGAACAAAATAAAATCCGTATGATTTGGTCCGAATCCAACGAAAAATATTAATTTTTATTCATGATTCATTTAATTTTTTAAATCATTCACATTTTTCGAGCTCATATACTTTTTGGGTCGCGAAAATCGATCGTTTTATTATCCAAATTACATTCTGCATTTTAACGATAAGCATCGCCCCAGAAAAAATTGCATTAAGTTGTATTTCAACGATGCTAAATTCAACGTCATACATTCTTCATTTACGTATATTCGTTGTTTTTAATAAAATTCGTTGAGAAATTTCAAGTCGAAGAAAATTCGGGACTGTATTAAATTCTCATTACCAAAGTGGACACGAAAAAAAATTGAGGGCCATAAAAATAAGAAGGAAATTCTACAGCATCGTCGTTCTCTATCAACGTAAGCGTTAAACGTTTGATCAACGATAACGCATTTCGACAGGACTTGAAGAATGGAGAGCAAGCGACAAGAGGCGAAAGTTACCAAGGACAGATACTACACACGGAGAATCTTTTGGCAAAGCTGTTTTTTTCTTTTATCTTCGTTTTTTCCAATATAACACTGCGTGCCTTATCTCACATCGGATTCTCGCGCTTTCACCAATCCTCGAGAGCACAATCCTCGCTGGCACCTCATTCCTTTACCAACAACTGACCTCCAGATCTATACAACATTTTCGCCCCCTCTTCATCTCCTTTAACGTTATCGATCCTCGAGAATAACAGCTGCACGAGAGAAAAGACCCGTTCGAGCAATGTGCCGATTATAAATTCGAGCCAAGCCACAAATTTCAACAACCCCAAGAGCCAGCACAGCCTTTAAGGACCTTCAATGGCCACGCTCAATTATACATTTTTCTTTTCAATTTTTCTTACGCACAAAATCATTTGCGAGCCTAAGTTGATGAACAAAAAAATCTTTACCAATTGACTAAAGAACGACGTACTCTAAATTCGAGATCTTCCGAGGTTATATTTATTTTTTATATAATAAATGAATTTTCGAAAAAATTTAACGACCAATTTTTTTTGAAAAATTGAATAAAGCTTCTTCGAAGTTTCATAAAAGCTTGTGCAAAGTTTTAAGAAGCTTCAACAATTACGAATCGAAATATAAAATGTTGAAAATTGTAGCTTGCAACACGAGCTCTTATGAGAAATGACTGAAGATTGTAATTTTAATAAATAAATATCTCGACTTCTACATGGTGAAGCCTCTTAAAATAGCGCGAGCTATCGGACCTCACTATTCTCTTCGTGTGGTGCAAACTTGAAGAAATTCTATCGATAGAAAATTTAGCATACGACGTCCTTGAGACAGTAAGAATGTCGTCGTTTACGACCGCGTTCGTCTCGATAGTACACCCAACATTTAGTTCGGTTAGCAGTGAAAAGTTGATTGGACCCAAAAATGGCACGTGGTCCGTATAAAAGTCAGGGAGAAGAATAACTGTAGAGAGGAGAAATAAGCCGAAGAGTCTAAAGTGAGTTACATGGAAAAACTTGACTGCGGTGGTTAGTGAAGATTTTTTCGCTTCGAAATAATGTGGTTTTGCGGGGGTAAATGGGAATGGAGCGAAAAGAATGGTAAAAGGTAAAAGGACAATCTGGCAACAGGCTGGCCGAAGAAATTTAATTTATAAGAGGTGAAAGCCGATGTGAAAGCACCGACGAGTCTCGCAACTATTTTCGGTCATCACGAACTCACTCGTGGGTGTACAAATTCCTAAAGAAGTTACTTTCTTTTTTTTCTTTTTTCTTCACCTTCCCCACAGGCCAGACTCGATGTCACTTCGCCCGAGTGCGTGGACAAGTTTTTGCGCCGGGATGAGACTTGGAACTCGTCGCGTAGGTAGTTCGGAAAAGTTAAGAGATTGCGAGTGTCGAAATTCCAATAAAAGCCACAGCTCAATAATCGGGTGCAGACCCGCGTGGCCCAGCCAGACAAATTTAATCTAAAACGTGCCTCACGAGACACCGTCGGCCAATATGGGTCCGACTGACCCCAGCGATTTCAATTTATATAGAAACTTGTAGAAAGTTTCTAAAATTATCGAAAAATCGAAGGGTGAAAAATACTCTTTTTTAAATGTTAATTGCTTGATTCTCATTATTTTTTAAATTAATATTTAAAAAAAAAAATTTCAAAATTTTTCAATAAAAATTCCTTTTTTTTTTCAATTATTTTTCATTTTAATGATTCAATTATTCAATTGAATTTTTTTTCAAATAAAATGTATTTAATTATATTATTAGTGAATGTCATTATTTTTCAATTTATATAATTTAATTATTTAATAAAATATTTTTTAAATGCTTCGATGAAAAAGACTTTTTTTTTAAATAATCAATTGGCATTAGGGGATGAAAGGTCGGTTTCATCCCTTTATTCCAATGAATTTTCAAAAACAAATATATTTTTCAATTGCGTTGACAAAAAATACTTTTTCATTAATGATTTTAAATTTCGATCATTTCATTATTGAATTATTCAATTTTTCAATGGAGTATTTTTCAAATGCATTAATTACTTTTCTTTTGTGATTGAAAAAAAAAAAAAAAATGTATCTTTCGATTTTTACACAATTTTTAAAAACATTATCACGCTTTTATAAATTGAAAACTCTTAACTTATTTAGTAGACTCTACAACGGCCGCTGCGAAGATATTAAAAAATCGTTTTTTTTATGACCAGCACACCGGAGCATCAAGGAGTTAAGATGAGATGAAGATTTTTGGAGTCACGTAACTTAATGAATATGAGGTTGTAAAAAGACAACTTAACGAGGCTTGTTAAATTCGTGTCACAAAGTTCTGGCTCTATGACATCGTCCGAGAGATATTAGTACCAAAAGTCGAGACTTTTTGAAACCACCTTAACGAAGTAGCTCCTTAAACTTAAATGCCCATATTAATAAAAATTCATAGGTTCATGAACAAAAATTGCGATCTTGAAAATTGTATGGAAAAGGGAGGCGAACGTTGCATAAAAAAAAAAAATTAAAATAAAATAAAAACAACAACAATTATTGGAGTCCGGTGGAGCAAAATTTTGCTAAGTGGAGAATAAAAATGTGACTTTAGGATTAAATCCTCATTTCGATTTTTATAAAAAATGAAATAAAAATGTTATTTTTTTCAATAAAATAAATAAATAAATTAAATTATGAAATTGGATGCATAATAAAATGAATAGAATAAATAAAATAAAATAAATAAAATGTGAATAAAATAGAGATTGAATTTTTCATTGTTAATAAAAAATAAAATCGATGGAGTATTTCTGACAAATTCTTTGCTGATTTGACTCAATGACGTGAATTGAAATTAGAAAAAAAAAAAAGAATGATTTATTCGTCGTAACGAATATATATTGACTGCGTTGAAAAGGAGTGAATTTCATACGACGACACTGCGAAGGAAGTGGAGAAAATAAATGTGGAAGATAAATGATAAAAAAGATGAAGAAAATATTCGGGTTGTGAGTTTTATGGAAAAATGATAGATGAAGAAACGAAATTGTTCTTTCGATGGAATCGAAAGAAAGCAGAGGGTGGTTCTGGTAAATGCGTGCTCTCTGACGTCGAGCAAAAAAAAACACACGAATGAGCACCAATAGGCACACACTGAACGTGATCACGAACGATTTTTACTACGCTACGTGTATCTATATTTATCTCTGTCCTGGGAACTTCCAGTCGGAAGAGAACTATAGTACGTATGGGCATTTTCATCACGACTCGCGAAACATTGGACCCACAAGTTTTACCATCAAAACTACAACGTTGGGCAAAAAATACTATCAACTTTTCGTTGAATTTCAAAAATCATGAAAATTTTCGCACTCATTTTTCATTTGGATCATAAAAAAATATCTATTCGCCAAATGAGAATCAGGAATTTCGTTGCATACCAACGATGCAAACTTTATCTTCGTAAAAATAATCGTTTGGAATGAAAAATTTCCTATTAAAACTCATGCCTAATATAAGAGAATTGAATCATTAGGCTTCAACGTTTTATTATATTGTATGAAACTTTGGCATATATTTCGAAAAGATCGTTGCATATTGGGCATGAAAATATCGTCATAGAATTTCAATAGTCCATACAATTTTTTATTTTATTTTATGAATCTCCCTCTCTCTCTCTCTTCGATTTTATTTTCATTTTCATTTTTGCATCCATTTATTGTTAAAGATTGTGTCATTTATTTGACAGCTCCTCTGTCAACCTCTTTTTATGTTTTTATTGTTGGCTATGGGTGCGCTTACTTTCTCATGTTTCATTATGCGCTCAATTTTTTTTTTCTATTTTTTTACTACATTTTTTTCTCGATTTAAATTTGTCGTTTAATTTTCGATATTTCATTTTGATTCTTGATTTTACCTTTGTTTTTTCTACTTTTCCGTATTTTTTTGTATTTTCTTTTTTCTCATTCATTTGTATATTTATTGCATTTTTTTTTTTTTTTTTTTTTTTTTTTTTTTTTTTTTTTTTTTTTTTTTTTTTTTTTATTTTTCTTTTTTTTTATT
>JAPYYS010001905.1:0-16061 GCA_030522525.1 Campopleginae sp. 14b
AAACAAACCCAAACAAACCCAAACAAACCCAAACCCAAACAAACCCAAACAAACCCAAACAAACCCAAACAAACCCAAACAAACCCAAACAAACCCAAAACAAACCCAAATCATGCAGTTTGGGTTTGTTTGGGTTTGTTTGGATTCGTTTACGCTCATTTGCATTTGTTTGGGTTTGTTTGGGTTTGTTTCGGTTTATTTTCATTTGTTTGGGTTCTATTCAGCTTGTTTGGTTCGTTTGGGTTCGGTTTGTTTGGGTTTGTTTGGGTTCGTTTGGGCTCATTTGCGTTTATTTACATTTGTTTGGGTTTTATTCAGCTTGTTTGGGTTCGTTCGCATTTGTTTGGGTTTGTTTGGTTTGGGTTTGTTTGGTTTGGGTTTGTTTGGGTTCTATTCGCTTGTTTGGGTTTTGGTTTGTTTGGGTTTGTTTGGGTTTGTTTGGGTTCTATTCAGCTGTTTGGGTTTGTTTGGGTTCTATTCATCTTATTTGGGTTTGTTTGGGTTCGTTTAGGCTCATTTGCGTTTATTTACATTTGTTTGGGTTTGTTCGGGTTCTATTCAGCTTGTTTGGGTTCGTTTGCATTTGTTTGGTTTGTTTGGGTTTGTTTGGTTTGTTTGGGTTTGTTTGGGTTTGTTTGGGTTTGTTTGGGTTTGTTTGGGTTCGTTTGTACTCATTTGCGTTTATTTACATTTGTTTGGGTTTTATTCAGCTTGTTTGGGTTTGTTTGGGTCTGTTTGGTTTGTTTGGGTTCTATTCAGCTTGTTTGGGTTTGTTTGGGTTCTATTCAGCTTGTTTGGGTTTGTTTGGGTTCTATTCAGCTTGTTTGGGTTTGTTTGGGTTTGGGTTCGGTTTGTTTGGGTTTGCAATTCTTTTCATTTCCTCCCGAATGCCCGAACCGACCGATCGACGAATTAATCGACTCATGTCGAAAATAAAAAAGAATTTTCCGGAAAAACTATCAACTTTCAAACAATTTTTCTTTACTCTCAAATCCTCTCAAACGATTCTCAAACAATTTGCTTTAATTAAATTAAAAAATAATAACTTTGGGAGGATAACTTGACAGAAGCGTGATTCGATCTTTCAAATACACTTTTAAAATGTATGCAAGAGCCCAAACGTCAACCGTCTGTTTGAAAAATAATCTTTATTTCGATAAAGATCGGACCGTTTCGTTCGCGAGGATGCTTTACCGCGCGTTATATTATTATCGTTTGGCGGAGGGTGTGGCGTCCATTGGGAAAATTATAACGTTTCAGTTGTTTCGAAGGTATTTTTACGTCCCCCTTGAATCTTCAAGGGTATGCGCGGTTTGAATACGCCATTTTTGAACTCGGGAAAACTTGATTTGCATTGTTTTCGATAAATTTTGTCCGTGCGGCATCGTTTTCATTGAAATATATTATTAGAATTTGAAATTCCAATCGACCACATGGCGGGCATATTTTTCTTGGAAACTTTGAATCCAACATCTTTTTATTCCAACATTTGGCTCTATTTACCGTGCGTTTTGTTACGATATTCTATCGGCCATACGTACAAATACGGGAAACGCGTTATCTGCGAGAGATAACCCCCCCCCCCCCCCCCCCCCCCCCCCCCCCCACCCCCCCCCCCCCCCCCCCCCCCCCCCCCCCACCCCCCCCATCAGAGATTATTCGAGGGAAATACTTGTATTTAATCGACCAGTCGCAGGCAAAGTTGGAATATAATTCGCTCGGCGGCATATTCGTGTCTATTTTATTTATATCACAAAGTCATTTAAACAATCGGGGTTGATGGTTGTTGAAAGTACGCGAAAAAGAATATTGCTTCGTGGCGGCGAGAGATCCAACTGGTGGCGCCTCCGCACGCTTCACGTACGAGCACGCGCCTCCTTTGCTCATCGCCATTTTATTTCCACCGTGATGCCGCACTTTTTTTCGGAAATGATGAATTTCATGTTTTTTGTTTAAATGCGGGTTTGTTAGAATTTTTATCAATTATACTCGGTATATCATTTCGATATTTATTTTCATCCATTTAATATTGTGTAATTTCTGTTATTATTGAAAAAGATGGGATCGCGGAGCGGCACGGTCAAATATTATGCTGTCGTTCGTTAAATCTTATCTTGCCCTGTCGCGCTCTCTTTCTCTCTCGTCCCCAAATATAACTCGGTCGTGAGATACGTGAGAAGGAATTTGTGTGGTGAGCGCAGGGAGAAATTCACAGAGAAGGGTATCCCACTATTTTATCGGTTGCCACCGGCAACGAGCGTGCCTGCTCTCGTGCGGGTAGCTTCCGCGACTCTTTGGGGGGGGGGGAAGCTATATAGGCTTCCTCGTGGCGCGTGTACACCTCGGAAAAACCTTGACTCCCGAACCTCGATTTTCCGGATAAATAATTCAATAGAGCGTCAGTTAAAATATATATATATATATTTCGTTGCATTGCCGTTTGATGAATATTTGGAAAAAATGTCGAGGAGACAAAGGGAGGAAAGTGGAAAAATGATGAAGCTTTTCTCGTCCGGGAGAAAGACTTGGACAAATGCTCTTGGCGTTTACGAGGGGGGGTCGAGAAAATTCTGAGAGGGGTTCGCCCGGAACAAATACGAAATCCCTCTCCGCGGGGCTTATCCCGGAAAGAAGGGTGCTGCCTTCCTAGGCGCTCTCTCCTGCTTCATATACATTAGCCACATATCATTTTATTTGCTTCGTTTTAATTCCATCTTTGCTCGCAACTCGTTGATTAATCTTATTTTCTCAAGACGCTCTAGATTAGAAAGCAGCTTGTTCAATATTTTCAATTGTTCGCGGTTCAACACGAAATTATAATAATAATTGGAGGGCGAGGGCGGATCGGCCAATTTTCCGACCAAAGCTACGTGTGTCATCTACGCGCTATACGAATTGAGCCCTTTCTTGTTTTTTTCCACTTTTTGTCTTTGATCTGTGCGCGCTCCGTGAATGGCGGCGTTTCTGTCTTTTGAATTTGGCATATGTACGCCGCCTTATGGAAACTAGGCCGTTTAACCTGTGTTGGTATAGGAAAGGGGAGAGCACGTTGTATTCCCGGTTGCGAGCTCGCTCGCCCAACGACCGGGACCAATACGCGTAGTCGCATTGTTTTTGCAAAATTTTCCGACTTTTTTTGGTCGATTTGTTTTATTATTAATATGGAAATGGTTAATAGCGATGTTGTATGCTCGGAATAAAAGGAGATCCGTGTTTGCTCTAGGCCAGCGGCCATTCAACCCCTAAACACACCCGCGGTCCAGCGGTTTTCCTTTCCGCTTCTGATGCTGCGACGCGGGTCGATCATGGAAAATTGCATTTATCCAGCACGAGGCAATATGGTTGGAAATATATAGGGAAATGTAGGTGCGACGGCGGGTCTGCTGCTGCGAATATAAACGAGTCCGATGGGGGCAAAAAAATAGGCGCATATATTCGGGAAGCAGCCGGTTAAGGTTCAAGGCTAGCGACGCGTATTATATGTAACGTCGAGTTTCCCAACGCCAGCCATCTCAAATATAACCGTTGGCCCGGCACTACTAAACAAGGCGCACACCGAACCCCAAATCTGATCCTCGCTTCTAGGAATCCAATGGCGTAGCATATCGCTTTCCTAACGGCCAGCAGCAATGAGCGCAAGTCGCTCATAATTCGGGCCAGCCGAAAAATTATTTCCCCACTCCTTTAGACACTTTTGACACTTGATTTTTCATCAAATTCTCGATATTATGGACGTGCCTTAACAATAAATGGAATGGATTTATCAGAGATATTTCGAGTTTGTCGGGCTCGCGGTGGTCATCGGACATTGGAAAACCTAGCTAATATTAGCTCATATTAGTTGCTGCTGGGAATAATGTTTGCCAAAGCCGGAAGGACTCTCGCCATATTTCGCTCGCTCGCACGTGCTCGCTCCACCACCACCACCACCACCGAAGCACATGGATCTATATGTGTAGGGCTAGCTAGGGTGGTATGGGGAGCGGGAATAAATTCGAGAAAGATAGAAAAAGCCAAGGTGAAGAATGTAGAATTTGGTAGTGTCATGTGCGTACATGCTTTAGTGAGGTATCTCGCGGAGGGTGGCTCAAATGATTCGCGCGCTTTACAGCGTACCCTCTTGCCGAGCGTGTAATTGGTCATCGTTGTGGCAGCCATCTTTCAAATGGGCGTGCCTCCCGCTCGTTAATACAGGTCTGACTCACCCCTGGCTCACCCATTAACGTACAGTCTATATAGAATTTAGGTCCTCGTCGACTCCCTGCTTCCTCGTTTTATCTCTCTCTCTCTCTCTCTCTCTCTCTCTCGCCCACAGAATCGACTTATTTCTCTCGACGCGCTTGCTCTTGCTTGAATCTTTTTTAACAGCTATTGTCAATATATTCTGTAGAATTGTCGGAAAAAGAAAGAGAATAAAAGAAGAAAAAACGCCACGCTCAATGTACTTTTTGAACTTGGTCGCGCGGTACTGGAAAACTTTTTAAATACTCATTTTCGTTACGATTCCTTTTCATATTTTTCGAGCTATTATTCTCCTTCCAAAAACTCGTTATATCATTATTTAATCGGTCGTTTGAATCATTTTTGGTGAAAGCCTTAGCAATGACGCGTTGAGGTTTTCGTTGTCGCGATGATCGAATTAAAGAAAATTCGGCAATATTTATGAAAATGATGCTCGAATTGTTTACTCCGAAATAGCAGACCGAGAGAGGATCTCTGTGCATCGCAGCTTGAACTAATATAGAAAAAGTTACGGATTCGGCAGCTGTCGTTCGCTTTGGAGATATGGGGGCCTCAATTTTCCAAAGCAGCAGATGTCGAAATATAGCAAAGGAAAATATGGCTATATCGATTTACTGCTCACGAAGCTTGCTTTGTCTTCATTTCGACTCGATTAATCGTGAAATGTGAAGAATTGAAATATGTGGTAGTAATTGTGGTAATAATTGAAATATGGGCGGATGTCGAGCGAATGAAAAAATAGGAGAATCGTTAGCGTACAAATGTCGTCCACGGAGAAAAAATGAAACAAAGGGAAAAGGCAAGAAGAAGATGAAGAAGAGCGGGCGGTTAGGGGTTAAAGTGGATTGCCCCCCACTCGCTTGTTCTGCTACGATGAGATTCGCTTGCATTATAGACACACGCGGATGAGCTTCTTCTCATCCCCACTCGCGTGCTTTTTTTCGGATCCGCCTCGCGCCAATCGAGTTACGAGTTTCGATCTGCTTTTGAAGGGATGCATTGCGCACGCGGCGGTGCATCCATCGCTCATACAAAAAATTGCATGGCTACCGGCTCGGCCATTTTCAAGCCCCTCCGACTAAAAATAACGTTCTCCCAAAGCTCCTATAAAACCGAATAATGCCGACGAAATGTTTTACTTTTTTTTTCTTTTTGTTTTGTTTTACCTATTATTAATTATTCAACTTTTCTGGCAATATTTTTAAAAAAAAAAAAGTAACCTATGAAACTGCGCATTCGAGCGTGAAAGAATGAGAAGAACCGATCGTCGAGATTTTTCGAGAGCCGCAACAATGGGGTTATATGACGCGTCGGTATATAAGAATTAATCAATTATTTTTTCATCGAATTCGATTAATATTGAATAAGTAAAAATGTCTCTTGGCGTGTCATGCGGTCGCGGGCGGTTATTATCGCGACCGCATGACAATCTCGCGGCCAATCGGAAAGCATATGCAACGTCGATAAACGTAATCGATTAGTTTGATAAAATTGGGATAGCGATGAATTTGGTTTTTTCCTCATTTATCGTATAGATATTGCACCAATTGAGGATATTTGGGCATTAGTTTGCTGGTATATAGATCTGCCAAGTCGCCATTGTTACGCGATAGATATGCGCTTTCGGGAGAAGGAAGGCGAGAGTGTGCCATTCTCGCGCTGGCGCTGCTGCTGCTGCTCGCTTGCACCCTAAATAAGCCCATGAGGGCCCACCGCGAAAACGAATACTGCAGTATCGGAAGCGGCTGGATTAATTAAGATGGTACGAGTCTCATCACTGTGCTTGACGAATGGCAGAGCGGCGCGAGCTTTACAATAATATCTTAGAGACGAGTTTTAAAAAATGATTAAGAAATGATGACTTAAAGTTACTATAGAATATGGGAAAGAATGTTTTTGGTGTGTTTTGCGCCGTCTCCCGTCGCGTTGTTGCGAAGCAAATTCAAGGTCTTTCGGAAGATTTTTTTTGCCGACCGAGACATTTTTACGACGCGAAAAAGTTGCTCAAGATGAAATAATTATTTTGAAAAAGGATACCGTAGTAGCCCGGATACCAGCGGGCTTGGGTTTAATTGTTCGAGACCGTTGCTGGCTCGTGATAATCCGTGAGAGGGCTTAGTCGTAGGTATAGGACGCGTATCAGGTAGAAAAATATATACAAAGGTGTAGAAATATTTCTCTGTGGCTCCTCAAAAGAGCCTGCTGATGGGTTCAACTTGACAGCCCCTGAATTTTGTAATCCTCGAATTCTCCGTGAGATCCCTTCCTTTTGTATACCTTGTCTTTCTTATTTTTCTTCATCTTTCACTTCGCTCCTGACGATTCAACAGTGGACATAATGGGGGATATTCCTTGATTCTTTGGATGCGCTCGTTATCCTCGCATTCGTAACGCTTGCAGCTGTCTCCGCGCCCGAGCAACCGGCCAATAATAAAAATCTAGTCAGTCTCTCTGTAACACCAGTGAGCCAATGCTTTTTTTTTTTTTTTTTTTCTTCTATTCGCTCGAGGAGGTTGGTCGCTGCAATGTTTCCTAGAGCTCGCAGCTAGGCCCCAGAAAGAGCTATGAACTAGGGGCTAGAAAATGGATTGGGGGGAAGCAATAATGGGCGTTTGTTGTATACGCTACCGCCGCGAGCCAGCTGTCCACGAGACGCTCATACGGGACGTAACGAGCCCTCTATTCCTTTCTTTTCAAATGGAAAAATTCATTTCTATGCCGTTTATCCGGGAAAAAAAAGCTTGGTGCCGCGCCAATTTTCACCTAAACATTTCGTTTAATGAACGTATCGCGAAATATCTGGTTTAATATATTTGCGATCGATCCAATTAATGTTTTTCCAAGGTTAGAATAAGAAGGAAAAAATGAACGGGCGTTGAAAGAATTGAGCGACTCGATAAACACTCTCTTAATACTATAAAAATTGGCGGCACGCAGCTGCTGCTGTGCGGGCAAAAGAGAACTCTCCTAAAATTAGGCATTACCGACCTTTCAGATGGTAGGAAAAAAGGGTTGCGCTCATTCATTATTTCATCTCTCTTCTCTATTCGCGATAAGGCACAAGAATATTTAAACCGCGTCGAATCATCTTGCCATTCGCAATCGCACCGAGGATTGATTTGCACAGTCGGCGAAGCAAAGCACACAACGGAGGCGAATCCGCTGCATCGCTTCGTCGCGAAGCATCCATTATGGTAGCCCCATCGAGAATCTTTCTCAAGGATTTCCAGGCCTAGCAGCTCTTCTACTTTCTCCCTTACCTTTCGTACCTCGCTCTCCGCTGCCTATATATTTATGCTTGCGAGAATATTAAATGAATTCGCCTCTTCTTCATAACCTTCGTCTCATCTTTTCGTTTTTTTTCCAAAAATTCATCATTTCAAATAAATCTGACAACCAAGATTCATAGCGAGGAGCTCGTAAAAATTGGAAAAAAAAAAAAAACAAAATAGACGAGGGATAAAATTCATATGTTGGATAATTTTATTTGCATAAGAATTGGTCGAGCGCGATACCGCACGGGAAAACCGGCGGCGGCGGCGGCGGCGGCGGCGGCGGCGGTGCCTCCGTAGCTGAATTAGAACTAGACGCGCGCGGTATCTCAAAACGATACAGGCGCGATCTCAGCGAGAGGCTTCCTTCATCATTCTTTTTATTTCAAGGCTTTTCATTGAGTACAACACGCGCTTAGAAGGGATGCCAACGGACAATCGGGGCCCTTGAAATTTGCCAAACTCTGCATCGAGAGAGGGGATGCGAATATTCGATCCTGCAGCAGCGGCGCTGCGAAGAAAGAGAACGTGCAACATCGCTAGAAGCTGAAAAAGAGCGCGGCATGAGTTTTTAAACTTGACCAAGCCTAGAGCCGAAACTAGAACAAAATTTTCATAAATATCTCATTTCAATGTGGTTTTTGCATGAAAATGTGCATTCCTCGGTATGCCTCGATATGCACTTGATAGAGTTTGTAAGAATATTTTACACGTTGGAGAGAAAGAGCCGATAGATTTAACGCGAGTACCAGGGGGGGCCAAGGAGCGAGCAACGTAGCCAAGAGAAATAAGAAGAAAAAAATTCGCGGCAGTTCAAAACCGGCATGCGAAATATTCTGCCAATAGGGAAGAGAGGCGGGAATCGGGGGGGGGGGGGGGGGGGGGCCCCCGGGGGGCGCCCGGCCGGCGAGGGGAGAGGGGGGAGGGGGGGGGGGGGGGGGTGGGGGGGGGGGGGGGGGGGGGGGGGGGGGGGGGGGGGGGCTCCCACGTGGTGCCTCTTTCGTCCAATGAGAAAGGTTGAATTTGCGAATTTTCAAGCGGGGCCCCGGCGACTATCAAAAGAATTAAGAGGGCGAAAAAAACGTACGATAAAGATGAAGACGAGGAGGAAGAAGAAGAGAGAGAGTATAAGCTAAAGAGAAACGGAAGGAAAAAAAAAAAGGAAAAAAACGAGTTTGCATCGCATAGCGCGTCGTCCAAAGCCGAGGAGGAGAGCCAGCGGACGCGAGCCAGCCGTGCTCGAGTGCCAGAAGTGCTGGAAGTAGAGTCCAGGCTACTCGCTGCTGCTCCAAACGTGCCATCCTCCTCTTGCCGCGGCTTATTTACAACACATTCGTTGGCCAAACTTTCACTAATCACCGCATCATACACCCATCAACTCTATCCGTCGTTTATTACATTTTTTTCAACTTTTCGATCGATAATCGCAATTGCGAGAGCCCTTTCCTCGAGTGTGTGTTCAAGTTATCAAAATTTAGCCCGGAATAATTATTTTTCATTATTTTGTCCCAACTGCGTTTCCCGAGAGAAAGAGAAGAGAAGAATTGGGGAAAATAAAACAATTATTCAAGTGCTCCGTTATTGGCGCGCCCCGGCGAGGGAAAAAAAAAAAGAAAAAAAAAAAAAGATCGATTGATGTACATGCGGTAAAGGGGGAAGCAGCAGCAGCATCACGCGCGCGAGAAAAGAGAAGGCTGCGGTGATTCTATAAAAGCGAGAGGGAAGCAAGGAAGAAAGGCACGAAAAATAATTGACGCTCGAGCTCGGGAAGAAGCAGATTGACGCGTCATCGAGTGCATCGCGAGCCCATATCGGCCAACCTCCAGACCAAATATTTCTCAATTATCGCATTAAGTTTCGTTTATTAATAGAAAACATTGGCCAATTAGTTTCCTCGTATTTAATTATTTAACGTTTTGGCGGTATGTTGTTCGGATTTTCATAATAGCGAGATAAAGCGAAATCTTTGGACGTTTGTGCAGTGCTTCGCGCCGCATAATAACGCGGAAAGCCGGGATAAGGGGGCGCGGCGAGAGGTAATCGTCGAAAGAATCGTTCATCGCAGCAGTGACGGAGCGAGAGTCAAGCATCGCGGAGGAAAAAGAAAGAAGCTGATTGTAGTGGCGAGAGGGTTAAAAGAAAGAAGGATCTCGCGCGGTGAAGGAGAAGCGGCCGAAAATTCTTCAGTTGTCGCAGAGAAGGCAACGCAGAGCCGCCACGAGTCTCTCTCTCTCTCTCTCTCTCTCGCTCGTGGATGCTGCCGGAGCGCGTGTTGAGAAGAAACACGTGTGTACGAAAGATATCGAAGCTCGTTGACAATTATTGGCGCGAATTGTGCGGAAAAAAAGAAAAATAAATAGTGCCTGATTGGCACTATTATTTCTCGAACCTCGAGTCTTACGCGTGAACTTGGTCCACATCGAACTATCGAGCTACTCTTTCGCATTTGTTTCCGCAAACGTCAAACGTGTAGCGAGATAAAAATCATTTGGCTAACAACTCGGGAAAAAAAAGCTGCCACGATAGAGCCGATAACGAGAAGTAACGGAGCGCAGCAGCCGCAGCCGCAGCCGCAGCCGAGGAATAATACACGAGTTGTTATAATCAATCCAACCACCAACACCATGTCCAAACTCTATGTTGGTAATTTACCCTCGGATTGCAACGAAGCGGCACTCAGACAATTGTTTCAAGGTCATAACCTCTCGTGCACCACGATACTCGTAAAACGTGGAGGTTATGCCTTTGTCGATTGCTCCGATCAATCGACCGCCGATCGCGCCATCGACAAACTCAACGGTAAGTCTCTTGCATTTTCAATTCATTTCTCATTGAAATGAAGAAATTTTCAAATTCCATTACGACACGATTAAATCGATCACGATTCGACGTTTTCATGCGCTCTCAATAAAACCGCCACGCTCATTTTTATAACGCTTTTCTAGAATTTTCAGTAGTACTTATTTCTTTTGTAATTATACAATGCTTATTATTCACTGCTTTCAGAGGAGCCACGCTTTTTCTACGAGCAACGACAAATTTTCAACTAATCCTCCTTTTGCTTTTTGCTTTGCCCTTTTTTTCTCTTAATCTTGCTGCGCAGAGATAATGTTGGCCTCCGGTTCGGTAACAACGGATCATCGTTCGTCATCGTGGAACATACGCGTGGATCGTTGAGAGCCTCTGGGGCTGCTCCGGACTTTTTTCTATGCCAACATTTGCCCGGCTGACGGATCATCCATCGCTCGTCATCCTTAATGCCGCTCATACTTGTTATTGTTGTTAAATATATTAATACGAGAAACGTAGATGCGCTTATTGCTTCGAGATTTAATGCTCATATAGCCTTTGATACTTCGTATCCTTGTTTAATTGCCCATTGGCGCCTTCCAACCGCTAACCCTGCTACTCCGTGTCATTCTTTGTTTTTCAGTACTTTTTTTCCTTCTCAAGCTTTACTCTCGTGCGAGCAACTTGATCGATCGAAACAATAATCCAAACATTTGTTTTTCTTGGTCGCAAACTCGCGCGCGCTTTCGTACCCGAAGCGAATTCTCCGCCAAGGTTTTCTTTTTTTTTTCCACCAAATTCATAAAGTGTCAAAACAATTGGTCGACTCGCGACAAGCTCTTTATTAGATGGTTGACAATTGATGAAGAAAATAAATTGAAGAATATGTCTAGAGAAATATATTTTCGACTATAGGCCCAACGAGGCATAACGCCTCGCTCGGCCTCCGGCACAGCCGTTCTCGCTCTCTTCCCCCTCCCCCGTGGCCTTCCTCTGGTTCTCGCTCGCGACGTGCCGAATTTGTGTGCTGCCGCTTGGCCCCTTGTGCCTCGTCTGCCCCGTACCGGCAACATATATTTTTCGTCTATGCCACGAGAGAAAAGCTCGACTCTATAAAAAAAGGAATTTGAGAACCTCTTGGCGCGACCTCGGCAACGTTTCCGCCGAAAAAAACGGCGCCGTTTCTTTCTTGCTCTTTCGCAAATTTCTTTCTACATCGCTCTCTCCGCTCATAGACTCGCTGTATATATCAGCCCCTCTCCTCCACCGCCGCCGCCGCCGCCAAACATCGTTTCGCACTCGCTCCGCCGCGGGTGCTCCGGGTACAAATTTTTTTCCCGCGCTTTTCGATTAACCGCGCCCGCGTTTTAATCTAATACTAGCCCCATTATTTTTTCATATTTCAATATCACGATTATAAATTAGTGGCTTTTTTCTCCTTCAAGATTTAACTTTTCTTAAGATTTTTCATTTTAACGATTTTTTCGTAATAATGCGACTTTGTTCGGGGCCGCCGGCACCCGGTCCGGCGGGCTTCAATGACACTTGCAATAATGGCGTCTCATATGGCCTTAACTAGGCCGTTACCGCGTATATTTCCCGTCCCCACACGTTTCAATCAAAATACGACACTTTTCCAACTCGATATGATTTTTTTTCTTTCTTACCAATCATTCACGCGATCAATTTATTCTCTTTCGGGCTATTAAACCTTTCCGGTTTCACCAATAATGATAATCTTGTTGATTATTCGGGCAGAAAGTTCGGGAAGCTCTCGGTCCGCTTTGATATTCCGCGATAGCGACGAGGGGGGGGGGGGGGGGGGGGGGGGGGGGGGGGGGGCAGGAGAGAGAGCTGCCGGATACAATGGGTTCGATGGGTCTTTCTCGTTTGAAAGTTGGCTAGTTTCCGAGGCCGAAACTAGTTAGGTAGGCTTTGAAATAGCTCATCGGCCAAGCGAATGAGAATGTCCTTCTTTCTTTTTTTTTTACGCGAGAATAAACTCGCTACCTTACGCTATTGGCCCCTCCAAATTCTACACAAAAAACACTCTACCATTCATATATTTTTCTACTACTCCCGATAAATATTTAACAAACTCAATAACTCTCATGACATAAGGAAATATTGAAAAACTTTGACGAATTAAATAATTTTTATTGATTAATAATTGTCATGATAAAAACGATATTTTATTCTTGTAAGGACACAAATATTTTTTAAATCGCTCGTTGCTCTCGTGGTACGCGGTATTTTGAGTATACGTCGCAAGTATCGTTGGCTGCTGATCCGAGGTCGAAGCTAGACACCCTGGCGCATGTCGTCGACGACGCCACATTCTTCCATACCCCCCCCCCCCCCCCCCCCCCCCCCCCCCCCCCCCCACCCACCCACTTTCTAGTGCAAAAAAGGAAAAAAGTGAATGCCGAATGAAAGAAAACGACTCGGGAAGGAAAAGAGCGAGATAACGTATAGTGAAAAATGTAAATGCGGTTATTTGAGAACCTCTGGGGGAAAGAGCGCACAAGATGTAAACCGTTATCTGGTCGGCGTGTTCGCACGCCGGGCCCCGCGGTATATTCGGGTTGACTCTTATAATATACGGTTACCAAATCGTTTTCGTAGTCTCTTGACTCGCGGCAAGTCGTGGACTTTGATCCTTCGTACTCGTACGCTCTCGCCGCAGTTTAGCCCGATGAAGAAAGCGATTTATCGAGTTGAAAAATATATTAAATATAAATGTAGTAAACGGGGGCCCGGCAGGTTGAATGAAAGGATTAAAAATATATAAAAAGCCACTATTTTTCACGTAATTTCGCAAAGAGCTCCCTCGTGTTTAACTACCCGTCACGCGTATGTTATTAATTCGAATCTCGGAATGAAATAATCAACATTTGAAGATCGGACCCGATAGAGCCTCGCAATTGACAAGGCAATCCTCCATTTTATTCATTTCTTTCATTTTCTCGTGCGTCAGCTCTATACGCCGAATAAAAAAATAACTACTCGACGGACCAATTTCGTTCATTATTACCAAATGTTCTCTCAGTCTATATGGAAATATTAAGGATAATTGGTTGTCGAAATAATCTTAACGGCGAAATGACGGAATGTTTGGAATGCTGAAATCGGAGAGTTTCGACAGGTGTCAAAACGAACGTTGCCAACCGTTCTCTCTGCCACGTCCAGTCGTCGACGTACCGAGCTTTCGCACCTGCCCTCGCCTCCCTTTTTCCATTCGCGACTCCACCGAGATAATAAACGCGCATATATTACAAGAATAATTGGGATTGAAATAAATTTAATTAGCATGCCTCCAAATAGTCACTCTTACGAGCCACATGCTTGCCTGGCTTGGCATCCTACTAAAATATACAAATACAAAAAAAAATTGGGTTTTATGCCTTCGGATCTGACTGCATTATCTTCGTAGAAAAGACACAATCCTTCGGTATATCGGTTTTAATTTCTTGTTGCATCGCGTTATTCATGAAAAATGGCTCGAAAACGAAAACGCAATTGAATAATATTTTTGTGCAGCGCCCACATTACGTACAAGAATAATTAACATATTATTGTATATGAGAACCGCTGTTACATCTTCCAATCTGGAATATTGATAAGAAGCTGATTCTCGTTTGTATAATAGCGGGATAAAGAAAATAGGCGTTTTTACGGAGCAGGGCCTCGCGACGAGGCTCAATAAATAAGAGAATAAAAGTAAATAGTATGATAATGAAAAATTGACGAATGAAGTCGGTGATGACGATTGGAAAAATAATCATTGAAAAGGATCGAATGGAAAAAAATAATAAAAAATAAATATAATGATGGTGGAAACGTAGCGCGTTTGCTAAGCCTAATCGGCACGGCGGTTACTTTTCGCCTCAACTCGCCTAACCTTCTGCGAAGAGCTTTTCGCCTATATACCTAAATATAATTCGAAGGCTACACGCATGTGTGTCAAAGTACCTGGTAGTTGTAGCTCAGGGAAGTTTGGATAAAAGCGGTATATATGAATCGGAAAGACCTTGAGACCCGTGGCGGTATTCGGGCCTTGCCGCGAATACTAGTGGGTGCGCGTTCCCACTCGCGCCGCGTTGAGCTCCGACTATTGTGTGACTGACCCACTATATAAAAGGCACTTGCTATCCTCCTCGTTCACCAGGACAATTCCCCTCTTGGGCTCTCTCCCTCTGCGCCGAGAGCCTGCTAACCTACTCTTGGCCTTTCGAGCAGCCCGCATCATCCACATCGACCATTTCGCCCTGGGGCACACAACTCCAGGGCTCACCCCCCCCCCCCCTTTCCCCTCGTTCCACACTCGATCGAATTTTCGTGCCCGGCACACAAGCGAAATTCGTGCGTCTTTCATCGCGTAGCTTCATATTTTCGAACAAGCTCACCGCAATCGCCGGCGACAATATTAATCTAGCATAGCAACTGCTGCTGTTTCTGCACATGGAATCCATAAAATCTACCATATTAACGGGTCGCCCGCCGCCGACATTTTTTCGTGATATTTCAGTCGAGCCACGATGCGTTTTTGCCCCCCCCCCCCCCCCCCCCCCCCCCCCGTGGCCAACGTATCCAAGATGGGGAATGAGAGAGAGAGAGAGAGGGCAACGATCGCGGTTGCTCGCCCAAATCGTTTTGCCGTTTTCGTAAAAACCTGTTGGACGTTGCAAATTTTGGATGATCCAACAAGTTGGGCTACTATGTAGAACTTAACCTTTATATATATATCAAGTCGCAATGTCTCTCTAGGCTAGCGTTTTTTTCTCTATCCCAGCACTACGGCCCTCTCACACCTTTTGCCCATCTCTCCCAGCGTCACAATGATCCTCAAAATTTCACACAAGTAGCTCTATTCATTTGAATTTATGAGCAACCGGGGCGCGCGGTGTACCTACTACTCCGTTGATGCAACTTTTCGAGAATATTTGGACAAATTTTTCGTAACCCGTTCATCATCTTTTCGTTCCGCGAATGATTCCATTAAAATTCGTATATAGATAAAATGAACGGAGCTAAAATGAACGGAGCTATTGGAAAACCTTGCGCGCCTTGCTATTTTTTTTGTTTTTTTTTTCCCCCTCTCCGCTTGTGTACGCTTTTTGTGCATCGGTGCCACTCGTTGGGCACTTTGAATTATATTCACCTCGGTTGGAGGCGAATCCGGTAAGACAAGTACGATTTAGTCTTGTTACTTTTTTTATGCGTGCTCGTCGAGGCATCTCACGAGACAAGTTGAAAGAGAAGAAAATGACGAGACCCGGTTAAAGGATACTTTCTCATAACCTTTTGATCCTGATTAGAATATTACTAGGGCCAACGAAACTACTACGAGTTTAGCTGGGCAACGGTAGAAAAGTAGCCCCAAGAGTCGAGCAGGATGAGGAGCGCAAACTGCTCGCCTCTTAACTATATGGACTCTCATATAGGTGCTCGTGTCTTTGAGAGCCGGTGACTGACGCTGACAACCCGGAAGCATAGGTGCTTTTCCGGTTTCCTCCGCGAGCTCACGTATACAAGGGATACGCGCCTACCAGTATGCTAATTAGCCAACTTTAATGCTTTTATCGTTCTAAACCGCAGAGCCAAGACCGTTTGCGTCTATTTTTTCATGGGAAAAATTTTTCCCTCCCTCTAAGGGATGAAACGCGGGATCCTGCTGCTGCTGCTGCTGCTGCCGCCGCCGCCGCCGCCGCCGCCGCCGCCGCCGCCGCCGCCGCCGCCGCCGCCGCCGCCGCTGCC
>JAPYYS010001906.1:0-24683 GCA_030522525.1 Campopleginae sp. 14b
CTTGGTCGCTTAGGTACATGAGGGAGTAAGTATATGTGTGTGGGCCGTTTACAATGGGTCTGTAGAACATGAGTTGCCCATATTTGGCTATGCTATATATTAGTATTAAGAAATATTGGGGAATATTTAATATTACTTGGAATTTATATATTCCGCTATATTGATAATGTACGTTAAAAATATAGATGATCGACAAAAGATGATATTTAATGAGCTTACCTACGGAAAGTAAATGGTTGGAATGTTAGCAAAAATGGAAAAAATTTTGTGGGGGCCTAGCGTAAAGGCTAGGACGTAACATCAACATGCCTCCCCAAACTATTTCAACATCACCACTTGCATTTCCACATGAATTCCTCTTGATTAAAATGAAAAAAACAGTAATTAAACAATAAATTTATTAAATCCATCTGCCAAGTATACAGAACCGCGCCCGCTTCGAAATTGAGGAAGGAAAAAATTGGACAAGAAACTGACGCTTGCGCTACGGACTGCCAGATGGCGATGAGAATCCCCCGCCCACAATCCATTGCTGTAAGAATTTCCCACTTCGCTTCTTCTACTTTCTACTCCCGGGTCATCGACTGCTTCATGTACCTGCGTATACATGTAACAAATATGACAAAGTAGCAAGAAAAAAAAATTTTCGGTGCTCGCTCTCGCGCTGTCGGGTCTCGAGTCTCAAGGAAATTGAAGAGTGCGCGTGTCTCTAGTATGTATGTGTGGATGTCGCGAAGTCCGAGCGCGTGTGAGATTCCAAACCGAAGATCAAAGAATTGTGCCGTTCTGACGAAATAACGTAATAGCGTAAAAGGTCGTCGCGCAGTTCCGCGATAAAACAAATATTGCGATTGATATTAAGTGTACAAGGACCGAGTTATTATTTTTGTGCTTTCTGCTCGTGTGCTCGCGACGACGCTTTAATAATTGACAACGGAAGCAGGGAGAGAGAGAGAGAGAGAGAGAGAGAGAGAGAGAGAGAGAGAGAGAGAGAGACGGCGATACAAGCACGACATACCCGCATTAAAATACAAGAATGGGACTGAGAAAATTTTGACTCTTCTATCCTGCCTGAAGGGCGGACGATGCAATCAATTTATTGGACTGGCAGGCTTCTGTCGCGAGCACTATGGAACGGTTTGTCCTCCTCCCAAAGCCGTGCTAATAATGCATCGTGCACCGATCCGGAAACGAGCAAACATTGCGGCGCATCTTTCGTGTCGGCGGTTTGTGGTTTTCCCAAGGATTTTAATCAGGGCAAAATACGCAAAGGACAATTTGGCGATGACGCCTGGTTCGCTGCCAAATTCAAGGCGGTTGAAGTTATCGGTAAGTGATTATTTAGTTTTTCTTTTCCATTATTTTGCTCCACCTTCGTTGTACCTTCGTTTCGCCGTTTCGTCAAACAGCTGATGACGGACGAGCTGCTCAGCAGTGTAATTTACACATTTTCACTTTTCTCAATCGAGCGCCCTCTTTTCCCGGCATCCTCTCCCTTCTCCCAATCCCCCTGCCCCTCTCCTCGTTGGAGCACATTGGCCGAACTAGGTGGTTGACGTTGGATGCACTTTGTACCGTGCCGCTGTTTTTTCGTTGTACCGAGAGAGCGGAGAGCGGAGCCATGCAAAAGTCAAGAGGGACGCGCCAAAAACGAGACAATGTCTCATTGACGACTTTTCGCTCTCATTCATGTCCTACTAATGCGTCGATAAAACTCAAAGTTGATGCTCGGTCCAGTAGCTGTGCGGCTCGATAACGTCGGCAAAAGAAATTATGTAAACGGAGGCAAATTGGCAATTAATCATAAGAGGGCATTCAGAACGGGCGAGTTTTAATTTGAGATAAAAAATGAGGGATGAATGGACCGGTGGGAAAATCTATTTGATTAAATGCATTAATGTTGATTTTGTTGGCAGGTGTGGCGGACGGGGTAGGTGGGTGGCGACACTACGGCATAGATCCTGGCGAGTTTTCCAGTTTTCTAATGAGAACCTGCGAAAGACTAGTCTCAATGGGCAGGTTCGTGCCCTCCGAACCAGCTGGGCTCTTGGCGCAAAGTTATTACGAACTATTAGAAAATAAGCAGCCTATATTAGGTGCGATTCATATTGTAACCCTGCGGCCTCTGAATTTTTACCTTTTCGTTATGTTTCTCGCGGAACCATTGAGGAGAATTCCATCAAATGCAATTTATTATTAATCGCGTTTCAGGTAGTAGCACCGCGTGCGTTATCGTTTTGAATAAGGAAACGAGCAGCATTTACGCGGCAAACATCGGGGACAGCGGCTTCGTCGTCGTGAGAAAGGGCGAAGTCGTTCACCGCTCGTCCGAGCAGCAACACTACTTTAATACACCATTTCAATTGTCGTTACCACCTCCCGGCCATTCGGGCTTGGTACTAAGCGATAGGTATTGAAACAATCGCTCCATCCTCCTCCTCAGAACTTTTTAAACTTTGATGCGCTTATTATTTTATTTACTTTGCAGTCCAGAGTCGGCGGATACATCGAGTTTCGGAGTCGAGGACGGTGACGTGATATTGCTCGCGACCGATGGCGTATTCGACAATGTGCCTGATCAATTGCTAGTCACGGAAATGCAAAAAATCGAAGGCGAGCGCGATCCGAGCAAGATACAGGGCGTAGCTAATTCGATAGCCTGGATGGCGAGGAGTCTCGCATTCGATGGGTCTTTTATGTCGCCGTTTGCCCAGAGCGCCCGACAAAATGGCATCGATGCCATAGGTAACGGAACATCATTTTAAAACTCATCATACCCTCCATATATCTTCAGCCCGAAAATGTTTGTTATTCATTTTTTGCTTTCAGGTGGTAAACCGGATGACATAACGGTGCTGTTGGCGACAGTTGCAATGTAATGAACGAATGGCCAACCGGAAAGAAGGCTAAGACGCGATACCGAACGACGTTGTAACAGAGTCCAATCCTCCAATCATTGTATTATAGTTCATGTTTCATTGCATATATATATATATATATATATGTGTATACGTAGTTTCGCATCTCAGTATCCCCGGAATAACGATGGAAAACACGAGCGTTGAGAAGAAGAATCGATTCCGAGGCGAGCGAGCCCAACGGACGAATTTGTTTCGAACGATTCGTCGATATTTCAGAGAAAAAAAAACGAACAAAGGCGCTTCGTCGTGATAATATAGACTAGTAGAAATTAAAAATTATTTTTGTCTCCCATGTGACTCTTGTGTAGGCGCGCCTGACACGGCAATGGAAAAAAATTACACATTTTTTTGTCCATAATTTATTCTGTATTATTATTAGTTTGTACAGCCTCGTAACGACACACGGCTCTCGCCGAGTGTGCTTGGTTTTTCTCTCGTCTATCGAAGGAATCTCATAATATCAAAGAAAAAACATAATAATAGTTAACAATAATAATCATGTGTTTGTACAATTGCGAGCAAGAATCGAAATGCCACGTGAAATGTTATTTCCAGTCGATTTTTCTTTCTTTCATTACTTCTTCGTTGTGTCGTTGGGAATCGTTCGACCGACTGAGAATTTGCATCAATTTATCTCTTTGGATTGCTTGGAACGCGATTCGGAGCAAACACCAAATACAAAAAGATAAATCAAAGGGGAACGAATCGTGCATGGAAAGAAAAATGTTATCTTTTCTCCGTCGTCTCTCTCTCTCTGTCTCGCGTGCTCTACCACGGTCGCAGAATGTTTTTTTTTTTCTCAACGGAGACTTTCTTTCCATTCATTGCAAGTCAGCGCCCTGGCCAAACACGAAACGTCCTGGCCTGTCCTCCGGCAGTGGCGTATAATCGGTATCGTCCGGATGCTCGTCGAATAACGTTTTTCTGCAGAAAAAACAAAATAATTCAATGAGCAAATACTTTGGGGCTGAATTTCACAAAAGAACCTTATCCGCTTTGTGACGCTGGACAACATACAGGATTTGAGGTGTCCTTAGAATGCGGAATCCTCCTCTCTGATGGGGAAACACGTCTTCGGCAAAATAATACATATGACCGACTGCCATGCCTACAAAGTCTACCCATATGGCGTTGCCTAAGAGAACGGAGAATCCAAGAAGTACCCAGGGCAAGAGAGGAGCCTGCCGAAGAAACAAATTTCAATGTTGCTCCTTTCGTTACAATTTTTTTTGCCCGCCATAGCCCTCCACAGAAATAAAGAAAAAAAAGCAAGCCTCAAGATTAATCGGAAACTCACGTGAAAGTGGAGAAGTCCAAAAAAGTTCATCCTGACAAAGGGGGTGCGTCTGGACCAGACATAGACGAGCATGAGAGTGAACGCGTGCCCCAGGAACAACAGGTCCACGAAGAAAGCAAAAAACTGTTGTGTCGTTTAGGGAAAACTCAAAGCTGGAATTAAAAGAGGGGGGGGGGGGGGGGGGGCCGATTCGCCGAGTAGAGGCAAGACTGCGGCTCTGTCCGTTAAAAAGGATACAATCATGCAGACTCCGCCAAAAATAAACATCATAACAAAGTCGGCGGTTCTACCGCGGAACGGACCTTCCTCCAGCATTCTGCAGTATCTGTATGTGAATATCATGCTGAAGAAGAAATTGAAGCCTACCGTCCCGAAGTAGAGGAACGTTGTGACAAGTCGCCATAGCTGAACAAAAAAAATAATATTTTTTTTTTAAATCTTGACTCGTCATTGATTTAGATGAAATGGAAATTTTCGGCCGTCGTTTGACTAATGAAAAAAAAACCCTGTCAACGTACGCGGAAAAATGCCAAAAATAAGCTGACAGGGGCTTTTTTATATTGATAACAAACCGTGTCGAAGTTGTCGAATTTCGAAAATTGCAGCTATCTCTCTCGCACTCACAGTGCCGAGATAGCGACTGATCCCTCACCTTAATTGAAACGATCAAGTACCATGATGTAGATTGAATATAGTAAAATAAATATTTAATTAAAATGGAATATTTGCTGATGGTTGTTGGGTTCGTCCCTGTATGGTCCCTGAAGAAAATTAAACTTACCTGATACTGTTTTACTATCAAAATAGGATTAAAGTAAAGTTGAAACGCTGAGACGAGTTCCAATTGCTGGAAAAGAGGGAAAATAAAGGAAACGTTGATTTACCGATCGTTGTGCAGTTTGAGTCAAGATATAATTGATTATTAGGCAAGTTTTGTTTGTCAATAAAATATACATACAACAGCAATGGTCGTGATGACACAGGCAGTAGTGTAGGCCCGTGTTACCACGGGCATTTGCATGTATTCCTGCTGTAACGGTCTATAGGCCATTTGGTTGGTGAATTTTTGCCTTCTCACGGTCAACAAATAAAGAGAAGAAAAAAAATAGAGAATGGCTCGAAGAGACTGAGAAAAAAAGATGAGCGTAAAAATGCACTTTGTACGAGTTTGTAAAGTCGCGAAATAAAAACTCTCGAGTATATATGCCACTCAATGATTATATTTTTCGCGTACGTAATTCATCGAAGATCAACGTGGAACTACACGCTTCCCGGGATATTATTGGCGCGTTATCTACTTTGCAACGTTATTGTCCACATCACGAAAAATAATCTTTTTGTCACGTCTTTTTGTGCTCGTTAGTACATACGCCAAGTAACGAGAACATACTCGCGGTATCGCGCACTCCTGGTGACTGTTAAATTCACTTATTTTTATACTGTATACACACGCCAGCAGTTGTCAGCACGACAGTCGAACACGCTACCTCACCACGTACTGCCTTTTCATATCTTCGTATGCATGTGTCTGACGTACACCTTTTCCGATATAATATGTATCGAAATTGTCATATATGAATGCAGCACCGCGCGCGCTGCACACATGTATGCTTCTCGATGTCGGACACGTCTGAAGTTGGCGGTTGAAGTGACGTATAACCGCAAGAATTCATTATTATGAGAAGAACCTCCGTGAAGTCTGCTCCCTCTCATAATCCACCACCGCTCATCATCTATCCATTTGGTGAAACATTTGTTTATGCAAATTGTCCCGGAGGAGAGACATCAATATAAAGTTTTTGTAGAAATAATTTGATTTGTTGGTGTTGAGTCAAGATTCGAGTTCTTTTATCCCCTGTAAAAATAGCGTTGACCTTGATGTTATCGCGATATCTGGCGGAACACCAAAATTCTCGCAAGGTTGCTACAAAAAATAGCGGAAAAGAGCTTCGAGTTTAACGTGAGATGAACGAACGAATCCCCATCTACGCATTCATTCGTCGATGTATATGTAGAGATTGAAGAGTCCTCCTGAAGAGCAGAAATGCGGAGAAAATTTTCATGGAGGCAAACTTTTTGTTTCAACGATTTTATAATCTCACGTACAATATTATCTCGACTTTCCCAGATGAATGTGGACGCTGGAAAGGCTTTTATAATTTGATTACGGGAAGGAAATATAAATGGAACCACCAACCGGAGACCGGACCGACGCGACAGTCGCGTCGTGAACGCAGGTGAACGCGATGCGAGGTGATGAGAGAACGCACCGGCAGCACCACGCGCCGACCGCCGCGTGTTAATGACGCGCGAAAAGGCCGAGGATGAGCAACCTCCTACGAAAAGTTACACCTCTCTGATGCTATGACGAGTCTGTTATATATACCCATTTAAAATTGCATAAAAAACAAGTAAATATAAGAGCACGTGAAGGAGCATACCCGGTGAAGGTTTGTCCGGTTGTATGTATAGATATGTAAGTACCACGAGAGGGGTGGGGGGGAGGATCGATCTAGAAAGCAGCAGGAGTCGTCGCAGTAAGCACGGGGGAAAGAGTGTGTGTGTGTTCGTGTGTGTGTGGGTGTGTGCGACAACGGCTGCGGGCTGAAATAGATTCTTGCTTGGAGGTCTGGGGGTGCTCGGGGATTTCGAGGTGGGGTAAATTTACCATACACCGATGAGGGCGGAGAGGGTGATGCGCCGAGGCTTCGACGCCGCGAGCAGCGGAGATTTACCTTCTGCGTTGCTCCCGTTCTTATTCGCTGCTATATCACTCTCCCATCCCGGCGCTGCCTCGCATTTATAAGGTTACGTTAAAAATACATATATATGTATAAAATAGGTTATCCAAGCAGGCTAGTGTATCGCGTACGCATCGAGGCACGAGGTTCCCCAGCAGCGGCCTCTTTGGTAAGGCTGCAAACGTTTTAACACGTTTACGCGGTTAAAAAAATCGGTAATTCGGGTGCGATGAGGATGATATTAGACGCTTCACCTGGTGGTGCATGATACCATCCGGGACATCCTGGGTAGCTGCTGCTGCTGCTACTGCTACTGCGAGTTAAAGTTATTGAGGCACGCCCGGTCCTTCTTGGACATAGCCATCGGCGAGGCGGCCACCCCGTCGCCGTTGTGGTCATTTTCTTGGTTATCGTTCATGTTGTCACCGCCGCCACCGTCGTCGTCGATGCCGTTTTCTAGCAGATCTACATTATTCTTATATTCATTTATTGGTTATAACAATAATAATAATAATAATAATAATAATAATAGTGCAGACTGTATACGTAGTTATTAGAAAAACTGCCTTCGTCGAGGTGCTTCCTTTTCAGTGAATGTGTGTCGTCTTCATGATATAATTCGCTTTGCAATAAAGACACTATAATAAACGTTACAAGAACTAGAATATAACCATGCAGAAACGAAACTGTAAAGAACACAGTAAAAGCAAGAAACCGCATCAATAAAGTTTCCTTTGACTTTTTCGGAGTATGAGTGTGTGTGTGTGCGTGTGCGATTTTTTTGATGATAACCTCAAAACTGAAGCATGAACGAGACAAACAGTACCGGCGGAGAGAATAATATATATGTGATTATACGATAGTTAAGTTCGTAGTGGAATAATCGAGGGAGTGCAGGAGAAATAATAGTCGTCGATGGTTTTCCTATGCTCGTTCAGAGTAAAAAACACAATGATGATTCGATTTCCATAAAGACAATGAGGTGGTGATAATTCCGATATACTTTTTGTTGTTTGGTGGAATAGCGTTAGCAATTACGCCGAAAGCAAGAAGAAGACGGAGAATAAGGAAAAAAAGGAATATATGGGGGATTGCTGCAAGATAGTCCCGATATCGTCAGGGGGTCGTCTCGGAGTGTCCTCGGTGCGCTGTGTGCTTCTGCGGCCTCCGTCTCTCTCTCTCCCTCTTTCTCTTTCCAACCCACACGCCTTTACATGTGCACGCATACCGACGAGGCGCGCATAGTTGTATGTAGAAGAGTTGGTTGGCCATTGGCGGTGGTAGATTGGTGTGAGTGTTGGGTATAGTCACCGAGGAGCGGCTAAACTCTCCGATAAGGGGTGCAGCTGAAGGTTTCGCTAGTGGCGGTTCGGGTTCCTCTCTGCCGTTGCTGCTGCTGTTGCATGCAAAAAAAAACTGAAAAATAACAAGAAAAGCCTTATCGAAAAAAAAAAACCAAGAAAAATTACGCCGGGGAAAAACTGAAAAACAGATTGGGCAAAGAATACGTGTTGGTTTGGGAAAGAGGAAATAATAATGTGATGGAAAACTCCAACGAAATATTGAATCGGATAAACACGAGTATCATCGGTGACTAGGTTCGAAGCTTTGGTATATACAACTTGACCGGGGATCATCGTGAAGACTCTGTACTCGCGAGAGAGGCGGAGGTGTGAAAAAAATTGAAATTATACGCCGAGAAAAATGTTGCGTGCGAGTGGGCTTTCGTTTTCTCCAATGAAATTTTGAACGAGTATTCTCGGGATCGTCCCTTACCTGCAGGGACATGACGTAATGGCAAGAGAGGTATGAAAAACTGTCCATTTGTCAAACATATAAGTGTCCACAGTGTTGTCAAGCCTGCCGGAGGTTACCGGTCCATATTTTCCGAAATAAAAAATTACCTAATTGTTTCGTGACAAACGTCCGAGACAAGATTTGTTGATACTTTTTTTTTCCAATTTTAAGAATGCACGAAACGAATCTACGTGTGCGCGTAAGCGCACGTATGTGTGTGTGTGTGTATTTTCGTATGTCGCTGCGTGTTTGGCCGCGTATACGTGTGTGTGTGTGTGTGCTGAAAAAAGAAGTCGTCGTAGTGCAGCCCTTCCCTACGATTGACCTGCATTCCAGCTTCGTTAAAGCAAGCTTCCTACTTGCTAAATAATTGCATGGTCATTCGCCTCTTTGTTTCTAAAATTGGTCATCGTTGCTTTTAAACAATTTTTCATCGTCTTTTCCACGATTCGAATATGACTACTGAGATGCGGCCGAACGTTGCGGTGCAAGCGATTTTTTTGTAGTCTGCTTTGTATTATTCATACGCCCGCTAAATATGAAAATCATTATATATATCGGCCTTCTTTCTTCCTTTAATTTCTGTCGCATTCAATCATTGTCCATAACAGCAGGTTTTGGTGGGCCTGCTGCGATCCGGGCTAAAGGCAAAGATTTTTCTTTTTTTCGATGGTGGTGGCGGCGGCGGCGGCGGCGGCGGCGGCGGCGGCGGCGGCGGCAGCGGCAGCAGCGTACTTTCGGTATATCGGACGCGGTGGCTGCCACTCGGCCAATGGACCCTTCCCTGTCCCAAATACTTAACGTGACCCAGTTTCCCTGGTAGATAACCCCATGACACACGAACCACTGCCGTTCGAATTTTCTCATTAAACGTGTGTCGCATCCCACTCGGTCTCCATATGTATTTGACTTTTCAACGTTTTCGCTCACGCGCGCGTATACCCCTGCACTTTTTTGCACATGACGTTTTTCGCCCTTAAGTCTTTTCTTGTCGACGGACGCACTTCCAGCCTCACTCAATCTCCATTCCTCGCGTATATACAAATATTTAAATATGAAAACATCGCTCGTGATCAGATGATTTTATTGCGAATCATGATGAAAAAAAAAAAAAAATAGACTTTCCAATAACGTTCGTGTCATAAGTTTTGTTGGACGCGTTTTTGTGGTTATCCATGACCGGACGGATCGCTGGGTCATTGACACAGCGATCCGTTGACCTTCCCTAACGCCGCTGCAGATTCAACTAATTTTTGTCGCCGACGACGCGGTTTCCCGTTTGGTTTCGAAACATTTTGTTGGCTGTTGGTGACGCCAGCCAACTATTCCAGAGCTTATTCCCGTGCTCGCATCTCGGTGTTGCAATCTCGGGGAACGTTGACCATGTTCCGCGGCTTTTCCCTTCTCTCTCGCACCGAACTACCCTTCTCTTACGCATGCACTCACGCATTTCGTAAATGAAACAATCGCGCTAGATTAATCGATACATTAAAAAAGAACAATGAGCCAGGGATCACGATTATGCGCAGCTCGATAAGACCTGCTGACAATAAACATTTCACCAAATTGGTCGCAAATGGTGTTCGCCAAAATAGATCGAACGGCGGGGCTTACTCAAAACGAAAAAGATGATTCACCTGCTTTATCGATTTATATTTGGCCTGTTTATTGTTTCACGCGAGCTTGTTCCTTCACTTTCAATTTGTTTCATCTCACATATGCCCTTTATTAAAAATACCAATCAACATTGAGCTTTGCATATCGATTACCCCCTACGTTTCTTATTATTATTGTGGGTCAACTGGAAAATGTGGCTCGTGGCCTTTAACCCAGAAATCAATACAACCCAAATTTTTTATTTCCTAGGGTTTCTGTGTGCTATCAGAATATAAAAATTCTAGCGCAGAATGAATTGATTAATTTACCATATCGAGCCATAATGTTTTTGCAACTTTAAGGATTGGTAGGTGAGCGATTGAATAAGGTCAGTGTTTTCGACCATAAGTTTTTTTTCGGCGCATGCGCAGGAAGGATTCAGCGCCACCCCTGTTGAAAACAAAAGGAGGGCAGCTCGAACACTGTTTAGTCCTTCTTTTTGTTCGCATAGCCCGTGATTTTTTCACATTCTTCCACTTTTATTCCACTTGATTTTGCTTTCGAGCTGTTGTTGTTGTTGTTGTTGCTGCGAATGAGCCTCCGATCTTATCGGCTAATATGCTGGAAGCATCCAACTCGACACATATCATTAAAATTAACGATTCGTCAAATATCCCCTATCATCGCGAGCGGTGCAGGGCTCTTCAAGTCTTGATGTTAGTAGTAATAGCCACGCTTCGGTCAGACGCGGGTGTCGAAACTTTTCCCTCTGCATCCATCCAAATGGGACGCTTGGATATTTTTAATTGGTCTCAACACGTTCTTAGAAACTGACCCACAATCCAACTATTCAACGCGCAACGTTCGTTGCTTCAACAATGATGAGGAAAAGAAAGAAAAAACATGTGGAATTTATTCCGCGTCCATTGTCAGAGTGTGCAAAACGCGCGATCGTGAATGCCGAGGCTAGTTCATCGGTTTATCGGTACGAGGATCGTTAAATACCTAGTTGTCCCACATTATGCTCACTCTCTCTGTCTCTCTCCCCCTCTTTCTGTTTCCAATAACAACAACAACAACAACAACAACAACAACAGCAACGCCAAAAACACCAGTAACATAACAAGAATGTTGCTAATATTGACAAACAATTACAACAGTGTTAATGGCAATTAATTGAGTTAGTTTTGAATGATTCGTGTCACGGGATTGTTTCCATTTTACATTTATTCTTTTCCGGCTATGGGAGTGTATGCATGGCTGCAAAGTATTTTCTGCATCAAAGCGAAGCGTGCAGCAGGTTGAATTGATATTCCATTGACCTGATATGGACACTCGAGTTAACATCTAGGTGATTACCGAGCAAATCATCGTGCTGGTCAAACCTCCATATACGTGTGTGCGTGTCTTTAAATATCCAACATAATAAAACATTCAGTCGAGATTGTCGAGAGTCGAGTTTGTCCTTGGTATGTTGGTGCTTGTATTCGTTCTCATCAGTCCTCTGCATGTATGCTTGCACGTTGAAATATTATTTTCTATTATTCCTATTTAGCCTGTTGGCCTCTCCCGCATCATTGAACTCGTTGCTATACTTCGATATATAGGGATAAATGAGAAATTCGTAAACCCATACTGCGGATGGCTCTTTTATTTGAAAATAATTGAAAATTTGTGTTGTTATTTATAAAAGACTTTTGTGCTTTCCCTCACGTGCTTCTTCAGCAGGTCATGCTTGACGTTTGTGATGCAGGAGTTACGGAGCAAAAGACCTTTCAAGATATGGGACAGCTGGCGTAACGTGAGAAAGGGACTCGTTGTGAGCAACTTCGAGGAGCTCGTACATAGAGGTGAGACCTGCACATTTGTGTAACGGGCGTTTTTTTTTTTTGTCACTATCGGAGTTATGGTATTTTTTAGGAAAGAAAATAATGCTTTCGGATCTTGTACTAATTGTTGTTTTTATCGATTAAATGAATCAGGGAAAGAAAAATTAGGCGTCCCACAGAGCGAGATCGTTTGTCTGGTGCTCGAGTCAGACGGAACTCAGGTAGAGGACGGCGAGTATTTCAAGACTCTCGCCAACAACACGATCTTACTGTTGCTGAGGCATGGCGAACGCTGGTGCCCAACAGGCGTTGATATTATCCGTGCCGGTACGTATCCATTCGACCCTCATACGGTGTACATGATAATTCTATATTTTTCCTCTTTATTTCAATATAAACGTAGTAGTAAATAAACCATTTCGTTGTGTTAGTAATGCCGGTGAAGCACACAAAAGTATGCGAGATAACGATATCGACGAATATCGTTTTTTCACCTACACACAAATTCGATTGTGCATGTCGGGGCTTATATGAAGCTGCATTCGCCGGGACAATGTAATTCGAAAAATTTTCATAATAATATTCCTGCGAATATCGTTATCTATATAGTATGAATATAATCGTGGTTGACGGGAAAATAAAAAGTTTCCAAATTCTTACGCTACCGATGAATTTGATCGATATCCATGTGTTTGTCGAACGCAAATTATCGGACCATGAGAATTTTCAAAAATTCCTGCAAGTACACTCCCGCTCAAAAGTATGGCTTCAATGTGCGAGTTTTTCAGCCTTGGTCAAAGTTTAATACCTCAATGGGAAATGATCGTAACCTAATTTGGAAAACACTGTTTCGGAGTTGACAGTTTTAGCTTCACTTTGCTACCTCCGATACTTTTTCACGATTTCTTTCTTAGCCGGCGGCATGCTCCTTTCAACATGGCAGTACAAAATTTCGTCTACAATTCTATTGATGATAGTTTTTAAGAAGAAATCAACCGCTTCATTTCCATTTTTCGAAAAATACCTTGCGATCTATTTTTCTCAACAATAATGTTGCTACTTTTTCCGAAAATTGAGAGTTTGAGTAAATGAAACGTATCTCGAAAACCGTCAGGGTTTTGAGAAACTTTTAAGGAGTAGGGAAGTAGCGTTAGATCATGGAAGGCCTGCAATAATTAGTTCAGAATCTTACTTTAATTTTTTTTCTCTCGCTTTCCGTCGAAATCCGATTTTGATATAACTGTTGTAACCCGAGAACTATGGGGTTTTGGGGAAACTCTCAGGAAGAGAGAACTTTTTTTTTCATGATTCCGGACTCAGTAGAAATGATTCCAAGTTTCTCATACGAAGTTTTTTTTTTTACGCTAATGGGGCATTTTCATTGATTGATTTCATCACTATCTCCACATCCTTTCAATTCAAAACTAAATCTCTTACCTTTTTTATACGTCGTATTCATCGATAAAAACCATCTTTGGTTCTGCCTTAAAAACTTGCGAAACGAAAGCTTAAAGATGCATCGACGAATCTGAAGGCAGCCCAAAGTAACGAATTAATCGTGAGAATCGCACTTCAGAGCCAAAGATGGTTTCTCGATGAATGAGACGTATCAAAAAGAAAGGAGGTTTTTTTTTTTTTTTTTTATTCGGAATGATGCGGCGATAGTGGCAAAAGTAATCAAAGAAATGCTTTGCCCCTAAAAAAATAAATGTCATTAGAAAAAAAATCATTTTCTTATTTTTCTGGCCTAGGTATGTAATATACTATTCACTGAGTCCGTGATTATGAAATAAACTTTCTTACTGCCTTAAAATTTCCTCCAAAACTCCGTTTCTCGGATAACGGAACTCATATCAACCTGGTTCCAACGAAAATAATAAGTTTCAACGAATTATAGCAGGTCCGTTTTTGCAAATAAAAATCGCACGGTATTTATCCGACGACAAAAATGAGGCGTTTAACTATCATTCCCTTGGTAACTATCATGAATAAAATTGTAAATAAAATTTTCTACTAGACCGACAACCGATTCCCACAGATCAAAAAATCGTCGCAACACTGCCATGCTCAAAGAGGCCGGCCGATTAAAAACATAAAGTATATTATACTACAATGGCAGAAAGTTTGAGATTCCTGCATGCGTGCGTGCGTGTGCGTGTGCGTGTGCGCGTGTGTGTGTGTTTTCTGGCACTGTAAAATTCAAACGTAAGCTCAAGAACGGTTTCAGCTACAGGGCTCCTGTTTGGCAAACACGTTAAACCGTACAAGCTCTCCATTCTCTAAGAATTTTGTCGGAATTGCTACAAAAATACGAATTGTACAGCATTTTGAAAATTTAGAAAAAAGCATGTCGACGCTCTAATTTCCGCAAATTTTCAGGTCTATTGCTAATTTTACTTCTACAAATAGAGTATCATAATAGGAAGGTTGGTATTGAATTTGAGGAATATCGGTCGAACGGTTCAAATTTTATAATCTTTCGAATTTTACAAAAATCGTCCAACCACATCAATTTATGCAAATTATGTAAAATATTGCATACAAGTTTGTACTTCCTCTTTACTTCCTAACGAAGTGGTCGAAATTATATAATTTAAATGAAAATATAGGAGGAAAAGCTGCAAATTGAAATTGGCAAATTCTTTTTTTTCAACAATTGATGTGTTCAAAACACAAGTATATTAGTAATAGAAAATTGAAATAAATTTTTTAGTCACTATTTGAAAATTAAAATTTAACAGAAAGTTCAAGCACTATTTTGGCTCTGAAGTATCGATAATACCTCTTTGAAGTGTCCGAGGGAGCAAAGTAAGGCTCCACTCTGCCCTCGAAAACAATTCTTTTCTGCCCTCCGGCCAGAAAGCGGCAATTTTCGGGCCGCTGAGCTAAACGAAGTTGCCGCATTCCGGCAACGTCGGGCAGAAAAATAGTATACACACCTCGGCCAGAAAGAAGTAAAGCCTCAGACCACATGTTTGTTGGCCGTGGGAACGACGTGGGAAGTTTACTACTGCAACGCTGATCGGTCGACGAAGAATACATTTTTGTTGATAAGATTTGTTGCCTAACTATCCGGTCGAGGGTTGCGAGTGTTTTTTCGTTTAGTTATTGTTTTCAATGGTGGAACTAAAGATAGATGTAATTTGTGTCACAGCAATTTCCGCAATACCAAAAATAGTTTGCGAGACGATTCACGCGCTGGAGTTGCACGATGAGACCCCATCGTGGAAGATTATGGACAACAAGGGCCGTGTCACAGTGGTGCTGCACTGGGACCAGCGTTCGTCGGGCAGTTCGTCGTCATCAGGGCAGCATCAGCACCAACAGCAACAGCAGCAACAGCAGCAACAACAGCAACAGCAGCAGCAGCAGCAGCAGCAGCAGCAGCAGCAGCATCGCAGCAGCATCAGGCTAAAATTATGCAGGACGGTATGGGAACGAGCTCCAAGTATTCGCCGACAAAAATCAAGTCAGATGGCGGTTTTTTTGTTAGCGGGGTAGGGGGCGTTGGTGGTGGCGGTGGTGCCGGTGGTGCCGGTGGTGGTAGCATTGGAATGCAGCGTCCTTCGTTGGTTATTCAAACGAGCTTGGACAAGCTCAATTACGGAGTGATTAAAAGCGGCGATATAGTATGTCCACCGCGTTACACCGGTCCCCAAATCACTGTGATAAATCATGACGATATGGTGCAAAAGAGTTTTACTAGTCCGAGTAATAGTTCCTACGGGTCGATTATCGCCTCGGGCTCGATAATACCGGGTATAGTATCAGGAGTTGGCATTGGTGCAAATTCCGGTGTTCCGAGTCATCATCAGCAGCAGCAGCAGCAGCAGCAGCAACAAATTCGTTCGAGAGCACGACCATTCACATTCACACGCCCGAGTGTTCGAATCACATACATCAACCGGTAGCGAGGAACGGGAGTCCGGTAAACGGTCCTGACGGTCAGAACGCGGCAGAATGTGATTTCCATTGTTGCGCCCTCCACGAAGAAGGCAGACGTATAGCCGTGCACAAGTCGGTAGCTACCTCGCCGATTCAAGATGCCCAGCATCAACATCATTCGCAACATTCTCAACAGCAGCAGCAGACCCAGACGCAAACACCCTCGCCGCAACCTCCCTCGTCTCTCTCCGACGGTACTAGACGATCTGGCATGGTAAAGGGCCACGTAAGATTTCGGGATACGACTGACGAGGAATCCTCACCGAGGATGTCATCCAGCGGTACCGGCTCAACACCGACTTCCGGTCCTCCCTTCAACCTGCATCATCATCATCATCACCACCATAACAATAGCAACAATAATAACAACAACAATCATCATCAGGATCATGATAGTTCTGAGTCTGAAACGGAAAACACCATAATGGAGGATGAGATCGTAACGTCTGAGAAATTTTTACTTCTCATTGATCAACTGACCGTCGATCAGAAGCATCACCTTAGTATCAAGGACATTGGTATTATCCTCGAGAGGCTGAGCTCGAAAATCTTGGACGTCGAGAGACTCGACCGGGAGAGTGAGAGCGAGGAATGTTACAATTGGACTATCAAGGCTATTATCCGGGGCGACGTTTTGAGAGAGCTCGGAGTTATTTATAACGGTAATTATTATGCTATTAGCGAACATCCTGGGTACAAGGAAGAATCCGAAGAGAATAACGAGGATAACGAGGAGGAGGAAGAGGATAGACTTTAATGAACCAGCCGAAGACCGGAGGAACGAAACTCGACAAATGCGGAACGCTGTTTTACTCTTAGATAGAATTATATAAACAAAACACACGCGCGCGCGCGTGCGTACACATACACACACACACACACACACACGCGCACACACACGAGCCAAAAAGCGATACCAAAAGAACTCACCGAGATACAGCAAACCTATTTATGGTTATTCATTTAACGATGATAGAGGGCGTGTTTGAGATGAAGCGATAAACTAAAATGCAAGGATTAAAAGAAAACAAGAAACGTACGACTGCTCGAATGTTCCGTCGATAACGATATAATCGTTATTCGGACGCTTACTATCGAGACACGTAGATTGAGTGAGAAAAGGAAATAACGATGACTCTTAGTCGTAGCGCATATGATGGCGATTTTATTAAGAATGACAACGTGCAACGTGTGCCAATGTTGACCGAAGGAATGAAGAATCGCCTCCGTGTTGCGCCAACCAGATTGCAGCCAAACAGTTTTGGGTTTTTCCTCTCGGAGTGCCCTCGTCAATGAAGGGAACTGCGAACCAAGAGATTCACAAAAACGGTACAGCGGAGAGACTCGAAGCGACGGAGAGAGAGAGAGAGAGAGCGAGCGAGATAGGGAGAGAGAGAGAGAGAGAGAGAGAGAGAGAGAGAGAGAGAGAGAGAAAGGGAAAAGAGGCAAAAGGGAAACAACAATACGTCGTTAATGAAGTAATGATACCTATAAAACCTTAGCTCTAAAGAACGGTTGTTGAAAATGTACTTATTAAATAGTATGTATACATGTAGGAAACATTTGGGATACGGATGCTGTCCGTAACCGTCCACGACACTGCCCTATCTAATGAGAATAAGAAAAGAAAAAAAAAAAAAAGTATTAAAAAAAACTGAAAGACAAACGTATGCCATTCACCCAACCATAATTAACCTATTGAAAACCGAAGAAAGAAGCGGAGAATCCGGAGGATGTACCAAGTGAGAACGGTAAAAAACAATGAAAAATAAAAAATCGGAAATAATATTGAAACAGTTGAATATGCTGGAACGAGGATAATGATTGAATTGCAAAGTCGAACGAACGCGCGAGGAAGCCTCTGAGCGAGATTATTGGCATTCGCGGTAGCGAATCGAGACAAGTAAATTTTGGAAGAACGAATATAAACAACGTTCCTGAGTCCTTGCCAAAATGGGGAAGAAAAATGTTAGGCCAATCGATTCTCTGACGCGTCGTGAGAGTGATAACGTTTCATTGGGGTCCCATGTAGTGCCACAACTTCCTCATATTCGCGACGGGATCCTTACGGCCCAGGTGTAATTGTGCAATTTAAAAAAAAAACAACAAACTTGCGAAAATTCCAGATACTTTGTCGCATCACGTTCGCATCATCATCAAAGTTTGTGCGCGTCTTCCGTTCCTCAGTTTCTTGATTTTTCCCAATAGTCTCCGCTGTATCAGAAAATTAGTGTCGGTACCGTAATAAGTGAATTTAATGAGCACGAAGGGGTAAAAGGACGAGAGCAAACTCGAGAGCGAAATGATGAAGCTTAAGTAATTCTAACAAATAAATCAATATTTCTATCGTAATGAAATATGTACATTTTATTTAATCATACGTTATTCAAACGACTGATCGAACCGAAACGATTCTCCTTACGATTATTATTATTTCTATCGTTGTGGTTGTTGTTATTGTTATTGTTGAACGTTAATGGGCTTGAATCGAATGTGCCCAACTCCGAGGCTCCGAGCTTTGGGTTTCAAGCCATCAGTCATCCGAACCAATCCGTGGTTTCATCTCCTCCCCAACGGGAGAATCAGGTTTCACTCATTTACCGATAAAAATGAAAAAAGGGCGAGCCAAAAATGTTGGCCCCTTGGTGATGTGCCAACAAAAAATTATACGTGTCGAACATTAAGCTCGATTATTATTTTAACCGTTACATATTGTTGTAAAATGGTCATATTAAATTGTTATGATCAGCGCGATTATCGTCATCGAGCCTCGAAGAGCATGATTATCATGAAAATTATGATGAAAAATCGATCTTCTGCTCGGTCATCATTTTTTTCTTCATAATGTTAGAATTACTTAAAGAATAAAATGAGAATAAACGTAAAAAATAAACGATGGTGAAGAGAATTGTGAGAAAGAATGGAAAGAAAACAGGTTATTCTCGATCGGGGAGATTTATCCGGGAAATAATTATTGACGGAAGCTCGTCTGGTACGATCGTGCATCTGACCATAAAGGCACATTAATCGATCGAGATTTATTGACTGTTTAAATGATTTATTAATTCTTCATGGTTTAGCAATCGTTGAAAAAACTTAAATGCATATTTGTCCATTTGCAATTTTATCGATTTATGTAATTTTTTATCTTCGAGAGCGAACGATGTGACAATGGAAAATTGTCCTGCTCTTCTCGCTGTACGCTTTCCAATTTTAATATAAATTTCTATGAGCATAAGTGTGGTAGATGGGCAACAATCGAATCCGAGCGAGAAAGAGAGAGGGAGAGAGAGAGAAAATGAGCGAGCAAGAAAAGTACCAAGTAAATTGAAAAAGAAATACCTTTGTGGTCTCTTTGGTAGATATTTTTTCCTCTTTTTCTCTCCATCTGCGAGTGGCTGCAAGGATATCTGACTGTGTACTGCCGTGCGAATACTGGGTGCGTGTTCGTAATCATTATCATAAAAATACAGAATAATAAAATGGATACACGATTTTTCTCTCGATAATTTTCAAATAAACTCCCACGAAGAAGATAACGAGCTATTTTTAGAGACTTGACGGGCAATCAAAAGTAAACATGTTTGTAGAACTCTAATTTCTCGAACACAACTCTCGAACATGTAGCGAATGGCAGATTTAATTATTTCGCAATTTTCGAATTTGTACGGAACGCAGATTTTTTTTAGAGAATAATCTTTTCTTCGTTTACAAAAAAATCAATGCCGAACTATTTCGATCGGAGTTGCTCATTGGAAATTCGTTCGAAATATAACGAATGGTCCTCGCTAATGCCACTGAACTTTGCTATTTATGTATGAAAATTCATTACGCCGTACTTCCTCCTTTACTTGATAACATTAATCGAATTCTCTCTTCAACGAGCGAAACCCACATTCCCGTTTCCCTTTTCGTTCGAATATTCGCACGCCCCCGTAAACACACGTACACGCTCCAGACGCGTCGATCGAATCATGACGAGCGCAATACAATTTTCTGCTCATGTTAATCGTCATCCTTCGCGTAAATCTATCGTTCGTTATATTATCGTCGTGGGAAGGAATTATAAATTATTACATCGAGAGTGTCAAATAAACATCGTGGAAAAACGGAAACAAAAAAAAAAAAACAAAAAAATTAATAAAAACAACACAATTTTTCATGATTCGTAATTAATTTTATATTCTCGAATGGTTCATAGCCTCGAGCCAAAACCGTGACACGTTTAACTCACTCATCCAAATGAACTTGTCCAAAATAATCAATTTTGTTAATAATATAATCTCTGCAATAATACATTCAAATAGACATTATTGAAACTCGTCGTCATTGTTTCCTTGTGGTGTCGTCACTTCTTGAGTCATCGAATAATAATGAATTATGCTTGGGACTGTCGTTACGTTTATTCAATTATTTTAAGAAACTCCGATCATAACTTTGCTTATTCTTTCGTAGTTGTTAATTCTGTTGTCTTTGATATAAAATCCGAAATAAAAAGGTAATAAAATGGCTGCACTGTGGGTATTGATTAACGTCACGACGTGAAAGCTTCCATCGCTGGAATGCAATGATATTCCTCTTTCTCATTGAAAGAGCCCAGAATAAAAGTTCAATGTTCGGCCACAATAATCGGAATGAAATATTTTGGGCCAGTACATAAATGAAAAATAATGATAGAAGAAAAGATAAAGATTTATCGTTTTGTTCCAGCGATCAAAATTCCAATCCCACTTTAGGTTGCGATCATCTAAACTGTTATTTATAAGTTTTTAATCGTATAAGTTGTTTCGAATAGTAATCTCTGTAAAATTATTTTGGACAAGTTATTAAGACATTGTGCGCGGATAAATACTTTTTTAAGGATAGTCATTATTTTGGTTTCAATGGCGGAAAGCTTCCGCTTCTTTTCTGGTCAATTTACCGCCATACGCGGATCAGATAACGAATGAAAATATAAGATCATGAGGGGCTGAGAGCATGGAGATAGATTGTTCAAAAGAAGCTTTGTGAATCGACTTGTTGAGAAAACATTCCCCGATAGAGAATGGCGCATTGGAATCTGGGCGAATACAATGGAAAATGAAAATCATAAAAACGGAAGGAGCAAATGATGCGTCAATGAAGCTTTTATTTTCTTCCTTTCTTTTAGGTCAATGAAACACGTTCCAAGAGCCGCGGAATCCGCTGAATGTATTAAACAATAGTGTATTAACGATTACAATAGATAAAAGGATAATCGTGAGAAGAGTCGGATCGAGTCGTTCCATCCGAACGTTGGATACTTTCATTCGACTCGATTGACGAAACGTATACGTAATTTCATTGAACGAAACTGAATTTACGAATAAGGGACGAGAAAAAATTGTAGGTGAGAGGGTGAAAAGTTTCTAAAACATGTTTTTACACAAAAAAGTAAGCAAAAACTACCCGGAGGAGCAATTTGGTGACGTGTGTCTCCACTGCAAGCCCAGAGTTTCATTCGATCTAAATTCAGAAATTCAATTGACGAATCGCTCAATTTGGAAAACAAAGAATTCAATGTACACCAAAAAAATCCGAAATACCATGGTATATTCGAAAGTATTTTCATTTTTCATTGGGAGCACGTCCCTAAGTTTCACGAAAACAGCGGCTTAAGAATAATGGCGGAGCAAGTGATAAATAAAAAAAAAAAAAAACACCAACAACAACATATAAATTTACGCGGCCGCGAATTCTTAAGAAAACAAAAAAAAAACAAAAAAACAGTCGCAGGGAGATGTGAAAAAAAAGTTGCGTTGTGTGGGTGTGATGCACTTGTTAGTAGGTATTAATGATACATAATGAATAAGCTACAACAAATAATAATAAATAATAATAATAATAATAATAACAACAAACGAACAACAAAACTACAGCAACAACATTAACGACTACAGCAACAACAACAAGAACATAAAAATAATAATAATAATACTAATAATAATAACGATAATAATAATAATAATAATAATAATAATAATAATAATAATAACAACAACAATATTAATATTATTGAAAATAAAAACAATAAAAATGAATTTGAACAACAACAACAACAACAACAACAACAAAAACAACAACCACAACAACAACAACAACAACAACAAAAACAACAATACTGATATATTAATGTTATCAAGAGAAAAGAAAAATAATAAGAAATAATAACGCATTTATATCGGATGAAATGGTCAAAACGGAGGTGTGTGTTTTTTCAATCATTTATAGATAATTAAGATTTATAAATGCAGAACTCGAATAAAACAAAAGAGGACATAAAAATTAAAAAAAAAAAAAAAAAAAAAAAGTACGCAAAAAACAAAAAAAAAAAAAAAAAAAAAAAAAAAAGAGCGGATCGCAGTATTACAAGAGCAGAGAAATCGATCGAGAAGTAGTGCATAATGTTTAATCGAATTTATGATTAAAAAAGTACTGATAAATGAACAAAAGGAGAAAAAAAACTTGTGTGAAGCGAATGAGGATTAGGCGGAATTATGGAAGAAATTACGGATGGACTTGAAATTTATTGAGGGTTGTGGAATTATTAAGGGTTAATGAAATGAGTAATGAATACAAAAAGAATAAATAAGAAAACGGAAATAAAGTATAAAGAGAAGACGGACTGCGATTTTCATTGTCCAATATTATATCAATGCTTTGATTATTTTTATCTTTTACCATATGGCATTCAGAAACGTTCTACTCCTATTTATCCGGATGCCCCAGGTAAGTATTAATTTACTTCATTATCCACCATGGGATTTATCACCGGATTGTCTCGGTGTGTTCGGAAGATTAAATCTCATTTTTTTTCTTTGGTGTGGCAATCATATTTTGCATCTATATGTAAAAACCTTTTCCTGCTTCTACCCATTCGCAGCTTTAGATTCAACGACGAAACTCCTGAGCCATTTGTCATATTCATGCACGGAGCAGTATTCAGCAGCGTCGATTCGAATGCTGCTTATCCGTTTCGAGGGTAGCCCGCATAAATCGTGGGAATGGCCGATTCTCCCATCTACTTTTTTTTTTTTTTATTCATCTTCCATTGTAAATCCATGTTTTCAGGATCAATTACAGTTCCCATCCCCAAGATTTCTCTTTTTCCATAATCCCCCCCCACGTTGCGTCTGCAGCCGACTTATACCCCGTTAAGTACTGACCGCAGTCTTTGCTGCTTGACTTGGGTGATCGCCGGAGCCACGTACCGACCGCGTACTCATCGCCGTCGGTTATTCTCCCAAATATACATTTGCCATTATTTTCAGAATTATCGACATTCCATTTTCCTATCGAGAATTCTTTGAATATTCCTTTGAATTTATCAAAAAATAAAAGAGCGATGATCGAACCTCTCCGGTCCATGCACTTACCGCGCTCGTGTTCTCGCTCCCCATCCTCAATAGTTGCGTGAATGATATGTTCGACTGCTAATACTGCCAACGATATACTTACCAACAGCTCCCATATATAAAGGTTCTACGCAATTGACGGCGCTCGAACTATACGTGCCCCGTGCGAGGGCGCCTCGCAACTGTTTTTCAAACCTGTTCGCAAAGCCTGTTGTCGTTTCTACCGGTAAATTATGAAAAATCGACATCAGCCGTCGATCTGTTGGAATCGGTGCTGTCCATGAAGGCCCTTTTAAAATACAAGAGAAAAAAAAAACGAAACGAAACAAAATCTTTCAGCATTTTCAATGATTTCAACAGAATGTAAAATTGAGAAATAATTTTCAAAAATGGAAGGTTGACTCGGGTTTTAAAAAATTGCAAGCATAACATAAGATCGAAAAAAGAAATTTTTTCGAAAATTCGTAAAAACCATATGGAGAAGAATTAAAGGATTGCTTGGAGCAGCCGTACTGCAATTCTGGTCTCGTTTCGATCTAGCGCGCAGAGGAATTATATTATAAATAAAGACGTCCAGAAAAGATTGCTGACGGCTAGGATTCGGGTGGAGTACGAGGATATAGAGATACCGCGGCGGTGCAAAACGCCCGAGTATCTGGAGCTCGAGGCCACGGGACCTTGCCAGTGTTTTTCTTCTCTCTAGCCCGCGTTCTCTGGGTTTCCATTGGATAAACTTTAATACGGAAAAAGCGGAATACGAATTAGGGAGGCCGTAGGACGCGCGGGAAAGCGAGTGGCTTGGTAATAGGGAAGCAGGGAAGAAAAAATTCAGCCAGCAGCAGTGGGATGAAAAAAAATGAAACGATTGTTTTGTTGTTTAAAATAATAAGATACACAAGTCGTAAAATGGAGTGGTGGGGATTGAAGCTCAAGTTGCCACGACGCAGCGAAAGCCGGAAGCAAAGTGGAGGAGTATCGGATAATGAAAAAGAAAAATGATCGAGTTAAAGGAGGCTGCTGAATTGAGGATCTCACGGCGAGAGGAGAGATTCGCAAAACAGAAAGCTATGGAACGATCAAGATTGAATAGCGCGGCGATGGGATAAAGATGAGGAGGGTGAACGCGGGCGAATAAGAAGGTATACGAAAAAAAGCATATAGCGAGGCCTTTATAGAGGCAAGAG
>JAPYYS010001906.1:24711-39206 GCA_030522525.1 Campopleginae sp. 14b
AAGAAGAGCCGAGAAGCAAATTAGGAGGGAGGCCCGCGGACAGGGTGGACAAGGAAAATTAATGCCAATGAGATATTCGGCGGAAGAGGAATAGGAATTATACGAGAAAAAAAGTAAGACTGTGCGTGGAGCACGGGCGGGAAGGCGAAGCAGGCGAAGACGAAGTAGGACAGAATTTGACAACGAAGGCGCTTGGAGAGAGTGAGAGAAAGGGAGAGAGAGAGAGAGAGAGAGAGAGAGAGAGAGGGAAACGGCAGAGGAAACAAGTGAGAGTGAGAATCTTTAAGAATCAAGATAGGAGAGCAAAGAGCCATGAAAAATAAAGAGACTGACGAAAATGGTCGCAGCGGCGGGGAGGAAAGGGAGAAAGGTGGCCAGCAGCAGCAGCAGCACGGGAGATGAGGTAGTTGAGAAACTCCCAGTTTATTGATTCGGGTAGGGAGACAGAGCGAGTACGGAAAATGGCGCAGGAATCGATAAGAGGTGGTATGCGGTCCCGGTATGACCGAGCCCGCGCTCTCTGCTGTAGCACAGCACCGGTCCAGCATAAAGCTGGCAGCAGCGGCAGCAGCAGCAGCAGCAGCGAAAGCAGCAGCCCATGAGGGGCTGCTCCTGAGGGAGGGTTGCTCGATGATGCTGATGTTTGCGTGTATATGAGACATATACGTACGTCATAGAGCGACGGAAGAGGAGATCCACAGAGAGAGAGAGAGAGAGAGAGAGAGAGGGAGAGAGCAAAGAACGGAGGGAGGGCGAATGGGGAAGAGAACTATGAGATGCAATGCAACGGAGCAGAGGGGCCCCTCTCCCCGTTCTCATCGGGTTGGTAGTGGTGTGGGTGCGGTGACGTGGGTCGGCAAACCGTAGATGCACACAACAAGGATGAAAGCACTCGTTGGATGCTGTGAATTTTGCAATCGTCTAGAGGGAAGTGGGGGGGGGGGGGGGGTGGAAATTTGAGGAGTGGGAAATTCGACGTCATCGCCTGGCGCCTGGTCGTGAAAAGCTTCGGGAATTGAACGCAGTGACAGGCAAGCGGGAAATGTAGCGAGGGGGAAAGAGCGAGAGAATCAAGTGGGGAATAAGGGACGTGCAGCAAATATTTTCATACTCGAGAGTTCCACCAGCGGAGGAAGAAGATGGCAGCCATGGCGTGATTTCGCGAGCCGAATAGAAGCGCGGAGAGGAGCAGCACGTATAGCAGCAGCGCGCCAGGGAGTCGAACTCGCAGCCGCGCTGTTTTCCGTTCACCCTCGACCGAGACGCACGTCCTCGTCGCAGTCGCGCTCGTTACTCGTTTTTCCTTCGGTCAATCGTTCTCCCATTCCGCGTGTGCATTTTTTCCACTCCTTTCCCGCTGCATGCCTCTGTCCCTCCGGATCTATCTTTTATATATTAACTCAAATCGCTCTTGAATGTTAAATCCGGTTCGCGGGGTACTTCTTAGCACCTTTTTTCCTCCTCCTTCACCTTCGCAGCAACCAACGATTTCCTTATCTCCCCGCGTCCCCCCGATCCCCTCTCTCACTCCCCGCCTCCCATGGTCCTTTATTTTTCCAAACTCGATCGAGAACTGCTGCAATACGCTTCGTAAGCTCGTTGCTCGTCCAAGAAACTGGAGCAAATAAGTAATCATCATGGTGAGACGAATCCGGTGAAATTGGATCAATTCGATGGGCCGCCGATCAGTGCTACCGCGATTTATCCATCGAGTTGACGGAGCCCTCGATGAACGCAACATATACTACACTCCTACTATCGTTGCCTCTTCGGTGCATCGTGTTTATAAGAACGAGCCAAATTTGACCGTGTAAAGTTGGTCGTTTGCTTCAAATTGATCCACCGAATGGACAATAACAATTTTCGACACACGATTCAGTGAAGAGACGAAAAAAAAAAACTCTGCTTTAATATCCTTCATTAGAATTACCGATTGGCACCTATTCGATAACGTTAAATAACGAAATATGAAGAAAAAAGGCTCATATCCTCGAGTGCGCATGTTTTTGAAGAACGGAAGGTGAGCGCCAACGATACCGGTGATATTTGACAAAGAATAAAAAAACGTTGAGATGAGTTTGGATTGTGAAGCGAAACGCTGAGAGCGAGTGCGTGAAGAATTTATATTATAAAACTAAATAAGAGCGTCCCGAAGTGGAGAGGGTGCGAGATTGCAAAGTTCCCTGTGGGTGCGACAGCTTGTCACAGTTTTTTCGGGAGTATTCGAGGCTCCGGTGGGGAGAAGCAACGAATAAGAGAAAGATAAGAAGAATTTAGTAATATCGTGAAAATAGTGGGTGGCAGTCTTGGCTCCGTCACCATCGTACGGCATCGCCTTGCCCACCTCATCCAGTGCGTGGATGCTCTCTCGCGTCGATCTGACCTCCACCGAGGTTCCCGCACCGATTGGCCTCCATTTGGCACCGCGAAAGACCGAAAATTAGGATGAAAAATAATGAATGGCATTTGAATATTCGGTAGTTCGTGGGGCGAGTGCTTTTTCTATTGCTATTTTATACAAATTGTTTATTCGTCGCATTGTTATAATCGAGTGTTGCGGTCGTGATATGTTTTTCGCGCCGTGGCTAAATGCAAGAAGGTGACAACGATTATGCGTGAGACGAGAACGAATAGGGGGATCGGAGGCAGCAGTAATTTTTTAAACGAAAATAAAATAATAGAGGGGAGGAAAGCTGCTCGAGCAACCGATCAATCGCGTTTTCGGAGATTCGAGTATCCGGACCGCAGAGAAATTCTGGACTCTCGGTGGATCATCGTACGACGAATTGACCATTATATCAACAGCGAGTGCTTCGCGGCCGTTATGTAAAATGGATTTAAACAATGTTGTTAAGACATAAACATGTTTTGGGTACACTGTGGACTCTTTGTTCTCGTGATTGCCGTACCTGGATTTAATAGCAGCGCGGACAGCACGTCCAAACGAGGTAATCAATTATTATCCCACATTCTTTTTCCATATTAAACACGCATCTCCGTTTGTCCGCGAGTCCGATTCACTCCCGACCAATAATTCCGATATCTTGCCGAATTTCATCTTTGCTTATCCTCGTAATCATTAATCAATAAAGAAGTGAAAAAAGTTGCTTCGTCCGGACATTTCGAAATTTTGTCTTCTTCGTAAAATTCGACAAATTCCACGCAATTTGTTTCGTGTTCCGTTCTGCAGGATTTACGTTAAGGAGCGACTCGCGTGTACCGAACCCAGTTACAATCTGTCATCGGATTATCGGATTATCAGTGTAGTAGATGCTACTGCTGCTGCTGCTGCTGCTGCTGCTAGAATCTTTGCTAGTTTATCGTAAAAATCAGATTGAATATTTTAGTGTAGGGATGTGTAGGAACAGCCCTAGATTATTAGCTTGAAAGGGGTGAATCCTCGTTCAAATATATATGACATAGTCAACCGTGACACATGAAAGCAGGCCCAATTTGATGCTCGGTAAAGCTCGTTTCAACAGATTGTGTTTACTACTTGACGCAAGCCTTCACTTTTGTCACACTTGCTCAATTTTTATTAATATTCGCATTACTTTGCTTTATTTCTTGGACAAAACACGGGCCAAGACTGCGGGGTGTGGCTGTTTTTTTTTTTTTTTTTCACGCCCGTCTGTGATTCATGGATCTTTAACGTCATCTGTATTTTCGACCCCGACAACTGATAATTAATATACAAAGTTATTTTCGTTGCTGCATGTGAAATAGTTGCTGCTGTAGACGGAATCATAATGCGGAGCAGTTGTGTTTCATTCATAAAATCGTTGCTGCTGCTGCTGCTACAAACAAGAAGATTGTACATTTTTCATCAACGCTTTTTTTAAGGATGAATTTCGAGTCGCAATATTTGTAAAATTGCGAGAGCAAGTACAGGCTCATGAAGGCTGGGCTGTACAACGAGTACAGGTAGAGGTAGGTGAAAATAGGGTCGAAGCGAGGGTTGAGTTGTGAGCGATTTGGGAGCCACCCTTTTGCAGCGTGAGAGTTAAGGAAAGCTGATCCCGCATTATCCCCCTTTCGATTGACGACTCGCGTGGCTCTTCAATTTAGAAAATTATCGTAACATGGGACGACGAGACGTCTTATTTATCAATTATACTTCTATTTGCCTTCTCATGTTTTTATATTATCTACTCAGCGTCTAAAGTATAGTCCCCATGATTTTGAGTAATCTGGAAAAATGCCCTGTTTGTTGATGAAACATTGATTTCCATCAATCAATCGATCAATCTCTCTCTCTCTCTCTCTCTCTCTCTCTCTCTCTCTCTCGCACAAGCTGGTGGAGATGCGCAAACGGGCAACTATTTGGGGAGGAATATCTCATACGTAGCGCGTTCATGAAAGTGTGTTGCCAACATGTTGTCAATGGCATAATTGAGGGTGTGTACAAATGATATATTCCAAAAGGTTGCATGTTAGTGCATTTTTTTAAATTGGTGATTAACAGCGCAATTAGCCAGCATTTATAAATTATTTAGGACGTATATTGGTTGGGGAAAAAAAGGAAGCTGCGGAATAACGTGTTGCACGATGGTTGGCAATATATATTGCGCCCCGCGGCTCGTACATGTCCCGAGAGATGCGAGAACGTTTTGTTGAACGCTTTGTATACCAGCTCTCCTCGCGCGGCTAAGCCCCCAAACATGGTGCTTTATGACGTCACGTAGCTCGTCCGAGCAATTCAGTTTCATTTATAATTCTCGATGGAGGAAAAATGTCATCATTCGGGAAATTGGGGCAAAATATTCATGATGCGGCGGGGGGAATCGGATGATTTGGGGTTTAATTCATATCCGCGTTGAGGGTAAAATTTGCAATGAAAATAATATATCGGGCATCGTCACGACTAAAAGTCTCGACGGTCGGCGGATTTGTGTCATGTACGTATTTTATGATGACTTTGAGAGAAAAGAGAGACTTGGCCGACTGCTTGCTGGGTCTTGGGATAAAAATATAGCAAGACGCAAAGATGCGAGATAGGTAAAAGAAAATGCTATCCTAGCTTTCTGGTTTTTTCGTCTTTTTATTTTCATTCTGTTGCTCATCTCTTCCAATTTCATCTTCTCGGGGCGCTCAACGCCCCAATAATCCAATGCTCCTAATTAGCCCAATTAGTGTGAATGCCGTCGGACGTCGAATAAATTTCATTGGCGCTCGTCGACCAAGATGACCCGAAAGATGGCGAGAGGATGAAAAATTAGACGACGTGTGTATGGAAAGAGGGCAGGAACAAGGACACCAAATGGAAAATATGACCCAATTGACCTTCCTTCTTCTTCTTAGATATTAACTTCGTTGCTTCTTTTTATTATTTCCCAACGTCTTGTTTGCCTATGGCCACTCATTTATTTCCTTCTATCCACCGGCTGCTGACATTAGCATTGGACATCTTAATTGCAACGTTTGTACAACAAATGGGAAGCGCGTTTCACACCTATATTTTTTCTTGTCGCACAAGTTGCACCCGAGTTCGAGGCTCAATTTTTCCGTCCTTTTTCCTCGCGTTTCTCGTGGCTATTGAATAAAATATCTTTAACGAAGCAAAAGCCGAGAGCTTTTGTGCCCTTGCCGCGATTGGCATGTGGATGCCGGGATGAAGCGCAAGACGAGATACCAGAGACGAGATTCAAGATTAATCTCATCAGGTGAGAAGGGGCAAAACGTTGCCATGGGGGCAGGGACGACATTATTTGTACTTGTGCAGGATGATAAATTCGATGAGGGGGTGGAATGGTGCCGAATGTGAATAGAAAAACTCGCATAGCAGGAAGCGATCTGCGGAGCTAGCAGGCTGAGGTAAGAAAAAATTGTTGGCGTAATCGCGAAAAAATGCCGAGGGCGCGGAAGCGAAAAAACGCCTGCAGTCGCCTAACTCGGCTGTGCGAGGCTAAACGACGTCCTAGAAGAGGGTAGAAAAAATAAGGCGATCCTCGATTTCGTTGACCCTACAGCTTCACGGGCTCTGCTGCCGGATAATATATACCGAGGGAGACCTAATGTACAGCCAAGCAGTATGAGCTCATCGCGAGCGCGCATCCAAGGGGAACAAATTTCCGTTTCATCCAATTTTAGGCGCCAACAAGAATATCGATTTACTCGCTACTTCTCTAAATTCTATGGTGCATATACATACATGCACGTTGATCATGCGCCCGGCATACCAGGCACCGTCGACTCTGACCAAGCACATCAATTATAACTTTTTATTAACACTTTTCATCATTATATACAGCTAAATAAATGTTTTCGCATATTGATCTGGAGGGCTCGGAACTATTGTACATATGGAGTGGCACGTGCATGAAATAGAACGAGCTTCACAACTAGAATTTTTCCCCATCCCCAGCAGCGTCTCCCACGAAGGGCCAAACGATCAATATTCCATATCCACTTCAAACGAAAAAATATTGAAAGAAAAAGAAAAAAAAGATTAAAAGAGACGTAATTAAGTCTCCAGTTGGTTTGCCTAATCGTCCCCGTCTCGGTGACTGATTTCTGTTTTTTTTTTTTTTTTTTTTTTTTTTTTTTTTTTTTTTTTTTTTTTTTTTTTTTTTTTTTTTTTTTTTTTTTTTTCTTTTTTTTTTTCTTTTTTTCAGACTTCAAATTTGCTCTCAGCCAGAATAGGCTTTGACAGTCGGGCGGGAGGAATAACATAATATTTATCTCGGGCTTGAAATCCATCGCGGTTATGTGATCGCGGTTGAGGCCTACAGCGGTCTGCATCATCTCGGCGTGTAGGGCTTCATTCGTAATGGAAGTTGCTTCCGCTTCAAGTGCCTCGTATCGAATTGGCTCAGAATTACATCTCGCGGGAACGTAATTTTTAGTCCGAAAGCCTTCTGGAATGCACTATATATTTATTTATCGCGATGAGCCGGGGCGCACGGAACGAATGGATAGGAAAAAATGATTGGAAAACGAAATGGATGAAAGAGTATTGATAAAATTTGGTGAACAATGTAGCGCGAGAGGTAAAGAAAGCTCGAGAGCCAGAGAGCTTCGAGTAGAATAGAGGCACGGGAAGGGATTGGCGACAAAGGCCCAGATGAAGAGACCGTAGTAAAAAAGAGGGAGAGATGGAGATGGGTGGAAGGAAGAGAAAAGTACGACGGAAGGGTATAGTTCTAGGCAGGAACGTCGCCTGGCCTGCTGGTCTCTCCCGGATGCTTATCGCCCAGCTGCATTATATATACTTGCGCTGCCAACTTCTTCCATTTTCACTTCCTGTTCGCTGTTCACTGTTTCTGCCGCCGTTCCCTGCTGCTTCACCGATCGCATTTTCTTGTTGCTATATTTTTTGCGAGCAGGTCAAAAGCTTTTTTTGCAACGGATTATCCAGCAGCGCATCTTGCTTCTGCTGCCAGTTTTTAAATTAACACATCACAATTTATTTCCTTGAGCAGGCTTTTCGCTCGCGCGTGCGACTGATGCTTTCTTTCCATCTCAATTCCCTGCCCTCTGCATCGACTGCACTTGAAATTCCGAAACTCGTTATTATTTAGAAAATAGTAACCCGAGCGAACTGGGTCCACCACGAAATAGTCTTTTCTTTTTTTTTTCAATTTCACTAAAATTTTAGCTTCCTATTCACGTTCCTTGTATATAATGCTTTTTCCTTCGCTGTCTCTGCGGTAAAATCCGTGAGATTGAAATGGCATTCTGCCAGTTGTAATTTATTGGCCTCGTGCCTTTAACGAACAGACATTTGACCGGCTTTGGCCGCTGCGATCTATTTCTTTCGTGCATATACCACACGTCTTTCATCGAGTTTGTATGTGCACGCCCTGTGTGTCAGGCACCCGCAACATCATTTTATTATGTATTTCTTTTTGCCATTCGTCGGCGAGTCACCTTACAGCGAGAACAGCAGATTATTGCTGTCAAAAAATATTCAGTCTTTCCCTATCGCGCGGTGAAGGTTCTTCCCATATCATCAAACAAAAAGTAAAAAACGGGAGAAAAGCTAACAATTTTCATACTTTCGACACGACAGAGTTAGAGTTCACATTGTTGCTCATGCAGTCTCGAATTTTTTTTTTTTTTGCTTACTCTGGTGTTGCTGCTAACCTGTGCACTGTGCACTGTTGCAGCAAACGACATATACCGTTACTGCGCGGTTTCTGCATCTCTCAGTACCACTCGTGCTGTCTGAATTATAGCTTCTTATATTTTGCATCATTATTTATACAATGTTGCGCAATAGGATTCCGCTACCGGAGTAAGCGTTGGAAACGTAAAAGGCAAAAGTGTCGCGTGCCTTATACGATTCTCGTGCCGATTAAAATATTTCATTCCGCGGTCAATATTTTTCCTCACTTTATCGTAGTACACACTTGATACAGAGAAAAACCAGCACTGATCGATTAATTCAATTCAAAGTCTAGGATGAAATTCATTTTGAAAACGTGCGTCGTTGGCCAGAAACTTTACGTTTTCCTTATCGCTTCAAGCCATGACGCTGTGTCCATAACGCGCCTCTAATCAAAGTTTTTTCTTCGAAAGCCTTGATTTCTGAGCAAAGCACAGTGGAAAAAGTATTTGAAAATCTGTGGTGAAAAATGAGATGAAAGGCGACGAAAAGTTTGCGATGAAGATTTCGTCATCGTCAAAAATACTGCGATATTTCGGCGCTGTCGAGGTCTGCACTCCGGTTGACAAGTCTGCTGCTTATTTTGTAACTCTTGACAATATTGTTGCGACGAACAATTAGTTTTTACAGTCAACAATATATGGTAGCACACCATAATTGATGCGGAATATGAAAACGAATCGGAACATTTACGAAAGTTGTGCGATAAGACACGAAATTGAAATGGAGCGAACCTGTAGTGAAGCATGCACGCGGAAACAGTTTGCGTGACCCTCCCTAGCTCGCGTATATGGGAGTGATAAACAAAGCACTTGCTGGTATCTACCGGCGTACATCCATCACTTGCCCACTAAGTATCCTCGTGTATGTCTTTATATATATGTATATCCCATTAGCCTCTGGGTATAGAGAGAGGAGAAAATGGCTGGCACTCCGTTGACGGTATTTGCCCGGCATCCAGCACCCTTTCTCGTTCGGGCGGGGGGGGGCACCATACTTTCAACGTGTTTGTCCATCGAGATGACATCGACAGGGCAAAAAATGCCGCTCTACATTGCCGCGATTCTCTTAATGCGGTCAACGCGTTGGTTTGCCCCCTTTTTTTAAATTGATTTTACAATTTAAACGCCTGAGTGATGCTCACACAGGAAACCGCGTTTCCAACTTGTACAAAGCTGAAAAGCTCGCAATAAGTACTACGTGATGCAAACAACGTTGACATTTGGGTTTCATTGAGTGAAACAAAACGACCCACCGTTGCATGGTTAATATTAACCATGCAGCAGTGACATTCAACTTTCGTCGAAATAGCAGAGCTGCGACCAATATAACTCCCAGCAGTTTTCGTTGACTTTGGAGAGCCTTGCTGGGAGAGGAGAATTCTTCTTCATAAAATATTGTGAAAATCTTGATTAAATTCACTCGGATCCGCTAAACTTGACGGAGATACGAGACGTTAGAGATTATACAGAGTTTTCGAAAGAAAAATAGCAGAACCTGAATAAGAGAAAAACATTTCCACAGCTTATTTAATATTTAGCAGATTGTTGAGCCATTTACGCACACGTGAAGATATTTTGTTCGTATACGAGCAGCATGTGATTTATTTTTCTCTCCGAGTTCGTTTCTATGCAGGAGTGAGAAAGACTCGCTTCGCGATCTTCCAGCCTGCACAATTGTGCGCGGGATAGTTTAATTTTTAATAATAATCAAATTCCTGCAACTTTGGCCGTTGCGGCGCGGTATTATTATAACGAGAACTGCAGTTGGGAAGCGTACAGGGGCAGTAGTGATTCAGTCGTGCGGCTTTTAGTGAACAGATGTTTATCGTACACCTAGCGAGCAAGGCTATATAGCAGTATCGCGCGGTGGCAGCAGGCCGAGTAAGATACAATCGATACACCATTGCCAACCCCTTCCGTTCCATATGAGGGATGATAATGGGCTTTCAGCCACCTATAGCTACGCCTTGAGGCTCTTGTATACATAAATGTGAGTAAGCTTATCCATAAAAAATATATCCGATCTGTCACTATGTCGACGAAAAAAAAAAAAAAAAAAAAAAAAACTCTTTCGCTGCATAGATTCGGAGCACATGAGGCTTAACGAGAATATAATGTCTTGCATCGATTTTTATTCCTACGATAAAAAATGGTTCTGCGGCTAGACATATGTTTCACTGTAATTCTCATCGCCCTCCGCTCAACATTTGCCTGGCACTTTCTCGCCAGCCTCTCTCTGCCCCGTGTATGCCAGCGGGAAAGTCTTTTATTCTTTCCTTCGAATTAGATTCCCAATTTCGTCGTTCAAGGTTTATTACGATTTTCCACGCATCAATACCACGAGCGGCACAATCGTCACAGCCTCTGCACAGCTCATGCACACGTTTATTATTGTTTTTTTATTGTCGAAACGGCGTTTAAAACGAGGTGCAACTTTCGGGAACGACCCAGTCGAGTGACAAGACTAATGCCATAACATACAAACGTACGCAGACGCAATCTGCTGCTGTGATAGGCACGTGCGAAGCCCATCTCACGCACCGGCTGATTTCCGTTGGCGCAACCCTCGCTCTCACCCCGCAGTCCTCTCGGTTCAACGAGTTCTCTTTATATCTTTCGAATTACCTGCTATCCCTTTCGGAGGGTTGTTCAATGACCTGTGGATGCTTGGGAAATATCAGCCAGTACCTTTCGTTACTCAGACGACGTCTCACTCGATCGCTACTCAATTATTATTATTGCTTTTTTTTGGCTCAATAAAATATACACACGCGTATTTACTGTAGTTACTTCGATGTTGATTTAAACATTCGTGTATTTTTGAACGACATGCCAAGGGCGAATTATTATCCAAAATTATGATGGACTTTGGGCGTTTGATTGTTCGCGATAAGAAGAATGCAGTCTTCTTCTAGCCCCGTCGGCATGAGGAAAATTCTACGCCGCAAAGCACCAGATTAGAACGATCCGATGCAAGTCAACGCCATAAGTCTGGAAATCGAACCCAGCTAACGAAGACGGAGGGCGTCTTATTTGCTTTAGAATTCCTACGCTTTACCGGAAGTCATCAATTGGCAAAGCGTTTGAAATCTGAACCGAATGAGCGCCACGGAACATCGAAATTTAAGCCCAACGCGCGGCAATGGTAAATCTTGTTGAAGAGAGAGCAGTGGTTGACGTTTTATCGATGTGGTTTGAAAATTGCGATCGTACTATCGCGGAATTAACACAGCAATCGTTTATGCCGGTCAATCGGTAGAGGCAAGTGTAATGCGTACGATGTATCATAATTCCTACGGCAGCGGCGGCGACCGGCCGGCTTGTAGCTTCACCCATCGTGAAAAAAAAGTCTGCTAGCGTCGGTAAGACGGAGTTTCGTTTTTTTTTTTTCATTCGATGCGGTGAATTCGTAAAAATGGCGAGGCTCCACCAGAAAGGAGCCGCGATCGCGATAAACTCTATACCCAAATTGATACTCACCGCATCCAAGTCGTATACACGCACTGGTGCGCGGAGAAAACAGTTTTGGATTGACGAGTCCCCGTACAAAACATTCTGACGAATTTCTCCGTCTCGGTCTCCGTACGCGAGGCGATTGTTTTCCATATGGTGCAATGCTCTCGCACGAACACGCGGCGGGAGCTCCGGTAGAAAAAAAAAATGGAGCGGGTCTGAAAAAATGGTTCGTCACTTTTGTGGAACTTTGTCGAGAATTCGATACGCCTCTGTGATTAAAAAGAAAAAGAACAAAATAAAACTGAACGAGCACACGAGCACACGGAGCAGAGAAGATGAATGGCAAAAGAGAAACGCGAGGCGGTTCCGCGGCTGAGGAAATAGGAAGAGAATAAAAAAAAAGGGGAGAAGTTGGAAGCGGAACGGGGGTGAGGTTCGAGAATCGAGGCCTTGCCCTGGCCGGCAGAACAATGAGTACATAGGGGACAAAGAATATCGAGAGCGCGGTTGTCGAGTCCCGGCCAGTGTGCTACAAGTGAAGATAGAATGTGTGCATGGACTCAATTAGTGACGTACCCCGCTCGCATCCCTGCGGCTGCTATGACGGCGTCCAACGCGATCTGGCCAGATCGACTTGTCGTCAATGGCCAACTGCCTGACGATAGACACTTTGCCGCACATGCATGGAATTTCATGTTTTAGTATTAAACGGAAATTCAGGAATAACGATGGTTATTGCGGACCGCCTCAAAGTACGATGGCACGACTATTTCGAAAATGTAAATATATCCGCGTTTACGTCGTTGCGTCGCTTGCTCCGTAATAAGAACCGATTAATTACTTTTCCTTGCTGGAAAACAAATAGGGCTCTTATGGGACCCTTTAATGCGGAGATCGATTTAAAGCCATTATTGTAACGGCCGCGTTAACTCGCCCAACTCCGTGCTATGCCGCCTTCACTACGACGAACATGTTCGTTCTACATGCGACACACATTGTCTTATTCTCATTCTTCAACATGTCGACATATCGGATACCGGAGATTAGAGATGACAGCAGCAGGAGACTCATTTCATAATATCAGAGATCCTAGCTGGCACGATTGCTATCGAGAGGAGCTGCGAAGAAAACAAGTTGCCCGCCGGCCAAGGAAGAGATTTAAAAATGAAGATAAGGGAGCAGCAAGCAACTGGAAAGGGCTGCTGCTTCAATGAGTTGTATGGATTGATGCATAGAAATTCTCGTGTGGTGGTAGCTCGTGTGCGCGACACGTGAAGCAAGAATTCCAAGCTCGTTAGAGCCTACTTCTTTCACGATTTTGACAGGACTACGTACACTCGTACACTACGTACCTCCACAATCTTGGAGCTTAAATCGACCAGTGGGGCTTTTATTGTTTCTTTTCACTTCGTGACTATATTTTGCCAACTGCCGGTGTGCTATTTTCACGCGTCGGCGGTGCTGCTTATTGCTGCTTTAATTAGTGTGCCGATAAGCAGCAGTGCACAGTCACGCCCGGTAGAAACGGCCGTCACAAGTTCAATCACAAGTTCAGTCACAAGTCCGCGATAAATTGGTGTATTGAACCTGTGACATGCTCTCGAGGTTCGGGATGGTGCGGCTCTTTGGGCAAAGGCCGTCCTCATCGAGCCTTTATATATTCACTCCATAGCAACGCACCGCCGCCGCCACACCTTCATATTTTCTCGTGTGCCCTCATTGCTGCTGCGCTCTCGCGTTGCTTCAAGAAGTTTCTCAAACCCAACAGAGCTGTCAAATCAGAACTTGCTCATGCGATATTGTCTTTTTTCCGGGAGTAATTACCTTTCGTTGGGAAATACAACAGTTTATTCTGCAATAAGTGCACAAAAAACACCAACAGGAGCAGAATTATGTGCAGCCCAAGTCCGAGTGAATGTGCGACAATTTAGACGCGCCGTCATTCTATCCCTAATGATTTTCTCACCGTTTGTGCCAACATTACTCGTTGAATGTGATTCGGCGCATCACTTTTATTGTATTTGAGTTTTTATTGCAAGATCAAATCTTTCAATGCCCAGGTATTCCTGGCACGGATCGCCTCTTTTGACACAACAGTTGAGATAATTAATACTTCATACGACCCTCGATTGTACTACCTGCTGTGAAGCTCCAATCTCTTGAAATGTTCACAAGCTCCCGAGACTCTCGTACTCTCCTCGATCTGTACCTGTTACTTCTCAGCTTTTTTTTCCAACGATGATTCTCAGCTGCGTCTCAAGCTCGTATACACGTTCTTTTTATAGCGGCGTCCGGCTGCCGTGTCCTCACTTTGATAGTAGCCCGCGACGACGCCCGGCGGTAACTCCGGCAACGGCCGCAGCCTATATCCTTTTTCCCACTCTGCATTGCTCCAGCCGCGCGGCAACCGCTCGCGTGCTCTGAAAAACTCAAATCGGACGATCCCGTGTCCCGTATATCCAGACTTTGTACATTTCCATCAAAACGCGCCTCATTTTCATGAATATCAATTTCTAACGAAACTGTCATGTCCTTAAATACAAGTGCATGCTCAAGTCTCGTAAGAATGTGGAAATCTTAATCCGATTAAAATTATTGTAACCGCGTGGATACCTTCTTCCTGCATGTATTGACGGTTACAAAGGCGCCATCTGTTGGAGGCTTGCTTATATTGGCATTTTTTTCGCGTCCTTATGCTGGGGTATCCAACATGACTTTCGTACTTCCGAATCCTAAGGCTGATTCAATCTAGAAAGTGGGATGAGTAGGTTTCTGTTTTTGAAAAATAAATGTCTAAACCAAATTCTCGAGAAAAACTTTTGGTAGCGAAAGCGATGGCGTATATAATTGTTGAAAAAAAAACTTGCTAGTATGACGTAGCTCTTTTGTCTAGACAACATCAAATTGAAATCTTGGGCGTAAGAAAAAGA